>JAGYYO010000285.1:0-11016 GCA_021441625.1 Diophrys sp. 3 WChen-2021
TTTTTTTATACTTTACGAACTCAAATTCATATACTATGGTTAATTGGTTAGATTATGCGAACCTATCTGTCGGCCCGAACCGGTGACATTGAGGACCCTCTTCACGAGATCATTTCACTTACCACAAAAGTTTAACCGTTTTTTGATTAAAAAACGACATCCCTTACCACGGTGCGTTTTTATTTATACATTTATTTTTTTTTTTGTTTCTTTTTTTTTTTACTTTTGAAGTGGTTTATATTTTGTCGGAGGATTTGAACAACTCGCGATATTACCTTTAATTCAGTTGTGTTTAACGTTTCGTCTTTACGTCAATTTTTTTATTTGTTTTTATTTTTTTTTTTATTCGTTATAATGTCCTTTATAAACCAATACTATAGATTCCCGGTAGAGCTTTTACCGTTTAAATATAGTTCATCATTTTTAGAGTCGGTTATTTATGTATTATTAGATTATTTTATTTAATCGTGTTATTTATTAAGGCGTCTAAAGCTTTGGCATTGGGTTTTTCGGTACTTCCTTTAGCAGGTTGTGCAGTCGCTACTGGTATTGTTTTTGCCGCGTTAGTAAGAGGTATTGCTTATGCACCAGATCTTGAAGAAACTTTATTTAATTATACAATTTTAGGTTTCGCTTTCGTTGAAAGTTTCGCCTTTTTAGTTTTAGGTGTTGCCGGTTTAATTTTTGTTTTCTAGTTAAATCTAGCTATTTATAACTATGGCACAACCTGGACTTATTGTTGCTAACAGAACTGGTTTTACAACTTTTTGAAATTATAATTGATACAGTGATTTACACATGCGATTTAATTATCACGCAGATCAACTTATTGAGCGCATCATAACTTTTTTTTGTTTTATTTGGAATTTTTTATAATAAACACCCTTGATTATCTAGAAAATATACGTTTTCTAGTAATGTTAAATGGTATTTAAGTAACGCTGTTATTTTCAAATACTATAGGTTATTAATTTTGAAACGGGCGTATTTTCCTACAAAAGGGCAGTATTTACGTAAACAGTTTCCCGTACTGTACTACTCTCGGATTTGAATTTTAAAAATTTTTGACTGATTAGTTATTATGTGATTTTTTTATAAACCAAAGGCGAATAATGCTTTAAAGTTTATTACCGCGAAAAATAGTAAGTTTTCAAAATCAGCCTACTCCCCTAATATTTATTCTTATCGGCGAAATTTAGTGTTAGAGAAGTATAAATCCTCTTCTTATTTATTTTTTTAGTGTTTAAGTGTTTTTTTATTTTTATACGGTTCCTAATATAGTTAGTAAGTATAGTTTGGTTTCTAATTCTCCTTTGTATACAGCACTATTAACCCCTATCCTCTCAAGTAAGGTGTTATGGTTTACGGTTTTTTTTAGTAAGTTTAGTTACCTCTTTAAAAAGAAAAATAAAAAATTCATTAAAAAAAACCCAACTAGTCTTGTTTTAGAAAAGTTTTTTAATTTTTTTATTTTTAAGGGCCGTAAGCTACCGCTGATTTTATTTTTTATTAATTGGTTAAATTTAAATAATACCACCTGTTTTTACCAATTAACCCCTCTTTTAGGCGGTTTTTTAACTCAATTTATTAATAAGGTTAAGGAGGTGAGGTTAGTAAAAACTGATGGTTCAGACGTGCGTTTTTTCCTAACCCACTCAATAATAAATACCTTAACGTCATTTTTTTTAAAAGTAAATCCTATTTTTATATTTCGTTTTAATAAAGTTGACAAAAAGGTTAGAAAGTATAGTCGAGGTAAGTCAGGAAAGTATAAATGTATTTTTAAATACTTGCCGGTTTATAAGCGTTTAAGTTTTTTATTTTTAATTTTACGCCGAGACTTTCTTCTGTCTAAAGATAAGTCTCTTTTTTTAAAACTACGGGCCTTACTTAATAATTTTTTTTTAAATAAAAATTCCTTAATTTTTAATATTAAAAGGTTTTCTAATTATTTTTTTATAAATAACATCCCTTTGTCACGTATTAAATAATTGTGGTCTGGTTCTTCGAAAATTAAATCACAGGCACTCTGCCTTTCAAACATAGCTCGTAAAAATTTAAACCTTAAGACGTTTTATAAACAAGTATTTTTTTTAATACCTAGTAACTTTAAATTCTGCCTTATTCAAAAGGGTTTATTATATATTTACAATGATAAGTATTTTTTTACTTTTTTTTGCAGTCGGATAGAGTCAGTCTACCGTAATCTAATTTTTACTTCTGGTTATCTTGTTTTTACAGGTTATCAGTATCTAAATTATATTATTAATGTAGTTTTTTCCTTTTCAAATACCTTCTTTAAGAAGTTAAAATTTACAGGTAAAGGGTACCGTTTATATAAAGGTACTCGGAACGTTTTAACACTGCAGTTTAATCATTCGCATCGTATATACCAGTATTTTTTTTCAGTTAATTCAGTTTTTTTAAATAAGTACACTGTTATGTTCTTTTCACCGAATTTAATCAATCTAAACGCTAAGCTTTATAAATTAAAATGTTGACGTCCTGCAAATTTATATACTATGCGTGGTATTCGATTTACAAAACAAGTTGTTTTTAAAAAAGTAGGTAAGATAAGCACTTATTAGTTTTTTTATGTTCTACCTGTGTTTAGTAAGATATTTAATTTTATTAAAAATCTCATTTAGTTATTTAACTTTTCAAGTTATAGTTTCAAATTTTTTGGTTTTTTTTGAAGGGGTTTTAACTTTTTTTTTAAATACGTTATTAGTTATATTTTTAGTGTTTTAAGTATCGGTGATTTTGAAATAAATTTTAACCTTCTGTCTGTTTTTATTTTAGGAGTTATTGTTTATAACGTAATAAATATTTTTTCATTTCGAGATTTTTTAAAGCGTTTTGGCTTTTTAAAAGCCTCTCGTCGCGATTTTTATGAGTGTGGTTTTAGGCCCCAAACACAACGTACGATAAAAATGCCTATTCAGTTTACTTTAATTTGTTGTTTTTTTTTACTGTACGATATAGAATTAGTATTTATCCTTCCGTATATATCAGGTTTAAATTTTACTGATTTTAGAGATTTGTGCTTATTATTTTTATTTTTTTTTTTATTTTTAGTCAGTTTTTTTATAGATTTTCAAAAACACGCCTTGGATTGGCAATTTAATTTTAAATAGTCGAAGGCCGCAGTCTAAGAAAAGTACAATGAGGTTATCACCCAGTTTATAATAATTTTGATTCAAATTCAAATTGAAATTGAAATTTAGTTTCTTTATCAAGCTCGTATATAGCTTTTTTAAATTCCTTTGTTAATAAATTATTATTACCATTCTCTAGTGTTACCTCAGTCGTAGGTTTTATGTTATTGGTTGCGATCATCTTACAGATTTTATCTGGTTTTTATCTCGCGTGGTATTTTATACCAGAACCTGGTATGGTTATTGAATTACGGGAGGAGATGTTTAATGATACTCGCTTTGGTAATGAGGTTTTTTCGATGCACGTAAGAGGTGTAGATGTTATATTCGTACTTTCATATACCCATATTATGAAAAAAAATTTATTTAAAAAATTACGTTACCCCAGAATCTGATGGATGACTAATTGGTGGATATGCCTTTTTATGGTTTCATTATATTGTAGGATTAGGTATTTGTTTAAGTTGTAGTCACTTAAGTGATTTAACCTTAACTATTGCTGCTAATATTTACTGATCTCTCTTTGATAATATTTATAAAACTTATTATATTTTTTTTACGAATAAACACTTAAATACTGATCAATTAACTCGACTAATGATTTTTCATTACTTAGCTCCTTGGTATTATTTATACCTTATCCAATTACATATTTTATTTTGTCACGAATCGTGAGATTCAGATAGCGGAGAGAATATATATGAAGATAAGTCAGGTACGTACATTTCTTGATTTTACGACGCTTTTTTAAAAGAGATTCAAGATGCGTGATATTGTGTAGGTTTAGTTTTTTTTTATTTTTGAATGCACCACTTTCAAGCCCATACAGTAAATTATTTTTTTTTTGAGAGGTGAAATATCGCCGAATTAGATGAAATGCGTTTTTATGGTGTAGCACCTCACTGATACTTCAGGCCGTTGATGGGTTTATTAGTTGTTTCCCCTACACATTACGAAGGTCTGATGTGAATGCTTTTATATTTCGCTTTACTTGCTTTTATACCGTTAGTTTATAGTTGGTATAATAAAAATCATAAACACATTCCAGTTATTCCTATGCAAAGCTCTAAGCTCCAAACTTTTTTATTTATTTCATTTATGTTATGTTTATACTGTACAGCCAGTATGTTACCTTGTGGTCGTTATTATTACGAACCAGAAGGAGGTTATGTAGGTAATCCTTGGGTTAAGTTTTCGTACCAGTATGTATACTTGTATTTAGTCTGGATACTTCATCACGCGGACCTAATCGATTTTTACATCTTTAATTATGCTATTACACTGTTACGACGGTGTCAAATCCTTATTAGTAAGGTCGTTAAGCTGTTAAGGCGAAAAATTGAAATGAAGATTTATTGAAAAGAAGTTAATTTAGATAGTGCGGAGCTTTTTTTTAAATAATTTTTTGTTGGTAGGTATAGTTTAATTGGTAGAACGATAGATTGTGGCTCTATAGGTTAAAGGTTCGATTCCTTTTATTTACCCGTGTTTTACCTTAGTTTTGTAGATAGTTTGTTAAAACGTTCTCGTTGGTTAATTGAATTTAAATACTTTACATTTTTGATTTGAAATGAGGGTCTTTACATTGATTTTTTGCAAAAAAAAACTACTAATAATTGAGTTTTAAAGTTTTTAATTATGTCGACTTATTTATTTAACGAGCGGTTTGTCTATGAATTTATTATTCGGTTTTTTTTTAGATTATGTTTTAAAAGGGCTGTCATCTTTTTTTTCACTTGATTTATTTAATTTATTTTATTTATTTTTTTTTACGATCTTTGTTTTTATATCTATTTTACTTATCCTTATACTTTTTATTTAACGTTATGAATTAAATTTTATTTAATAAAATTTGTATTTAGTTTTTTTTGAGTGAATTAGCGCTTTTAACATCGTTACTTATGATTCTAATGTCCTTATTTGTCGTTTTGTTAGAGCGTAAACTTTTAGCGTATGCTCAACGTCGTATTGGGCCTACGATTATGGGCCGGAATGGTGCTTTCCAGATAGCCTTAGATTTAGGTAAACTTTTAACTAAGGAGGTGTTCTTAATACCTCGGTCAAGTAGTTTTTTTAGCCCCTTTTTTCCTTTCTATTTTATATGGCGTTCAGCTAATGTTTTCACAAAATTTTATATTCGCACCATCGCTTTTTTTATTCGAAAATGTTGATTCCTTACTATTTCACCATTTAATACTTATTTTAATTAGTAATATTTTACTATTGATAGTTGGTTTTTTAAGCCAATCAAAGTACGCGATTATCGGAACTATGAGAGGTATTATTCACGTAATTTCTTTAGATATTTTTATTACTGTTATTTATTCTTTACTTATACTTGCATCTCAGTCAGTTAATTTTCATGATTTTGTTTTTATGCAGTACGGGTATTGGTTTTTTTTTTTATTTTTACCAGCTGGTTCAGGGTTTATTATTGTCTTATTAATGGAATCTAAGCGAGCCCCTTTCGATCATTCGGAAACAGAATCGGAGGTTGTCGCTGGGTATGCCGTCGAATATAGCGGACCAATGCTTATGATGTTTTTTTTAGTTGAATATCTCCACTTAATCATTGCTTCAAATTGTTTTGTAGTGTTTTTTTTAGGCGGGTGAAATTTACTTTATTTTTACCAACTTTTACCTCCGGTTTTTTTAAGTTATTTTGACGTTTTTTTTTTTTTTTAATTTAAGCTTTGATTTTTACTATTGTATAAACACTGATTTTTTAATTTTAAAGTGGTTTGATCATTTTGTTCTATTTTATTATTCTTATATAGTTTATATTATCGTATAGTTTTATTATTTTAATATAACGTGTATATATATTCCGGTTATTTTATGTTACTTTTATTTTTCTTACCTTACCTTATCATACAATACGTTAATTGATTTAAGTCGTTTTGTTAACACGAACCAACCCTATATTTTTAACCACGTTATTTTTTGGGTTAATGGTTTAATTAATTCGTTATTTTTTACGTCACTTGTTTTTATAACTTTAGCGGTTTTTTTAAAGCTTGATTTTATAATGTTATTTTGTGTTATTAAGGTGGGTAGTTTTTTTACTTTAAATTACAACCTCCTTACTTACTTTAACTTTAATTTTTTTAATAATTTTCTTTTAAATAATTTAAATTTAATCCACCCGCCGTTGCTGTATCTTGTCGTGACGCACTTAATAAGGGTTTTAAATAGGTTTTATTTAATAAGGTTTTTAAATTTTTTTTTTTTAATCTCTATTATAACCTTATTTCTCGGCAGTTGATGGGCGGAGCAGGAAGGGACTTGAGGAGGTTGGTGAGCTTGAGATCCTTCGGAAGTATTCGGCCTGTTAATAGCCTTATCATATTTAATGGGTATACATTTACGGAATTATAGTCAGTATTTAATGTGTTTTTGTTTTTTTTTATTTTGCGTTTGTTTATTTTTTGTGTATTATTTTATTCAGTATAATTTTTTACTAGTTAGTCATAATTTTGGAAATAGTTTTTTTTTTTTTAATTCGCAGGCTTTTATCTTAACCCTTATCTGTACGTTAATTTTGTCTTTATTTACGTATTTATCTAATATATATGTACCTGCTTCTAACCGTATTTACGGGCTTAAAACCCTAGCCGTAACTACCACCCTTTCTGTATTTTTAATAGTATTTAGTGATTTTATATTACCAAATTTGTTATTTAAAAATTGGTTTGAGTTTTTACCTATATTTGTTATTCTAATTTGGTTTTTTATTTTTTTACGTTTTATCTCGATTATGCCCTTTTTTCTACAGGTTCGATGGTTTTTACTATTAAATTTTAACGTTTTTTTTATGAGTCGCTTATATATTACCCACCTTTTATACTTCGCTTTAGCGGGTTTTATAATTATTTTGTATACAGTTCAGGTGAACACCTCAGATTATTGAAACATGTTTGGTTGGAGTTTTTGATCAATTTGTTTAAATAATTTTTACATTAATCTTTACCAGTTAAGGACCTACTACATTACTACCACTTCCGTACTTTATATTACCTCGTTATCTTCAGTTTTGATATCGTTTTTATTAAATTATAAGTACTTTTTAAAGTGTTTTTGTATTTCGGGTACGGACCACAGCTTTTTATTTTTTAGTAAGGTTTATACTGGTTTTATTTTATTTTTTACTTCGTTTATTTTTTTAGTTTAACTATGTTGTTTAAGAATTTATATACTTGAATAAAGTATAAAACACTCCCCCAGTCATTTTTATTTAAAAATCGGCTTTTTTTAGAAAGGAATGCACAGTCAAAACGTATTTTAAATAACTTTAGTTGAACGTTCCGAGCTTCAAAATGAACTAACACACAACTCGTAACAATACCTATGAATTTAAAGTACTTTTATTTTTTATACGTGTTATCCTTTTTGGTTTTTTTATTGATTTTTATTTTATTTATTTTTTTTTATAAGGGTTTTTACTTTTTCTGATTTTTTAAAAATATTTTTTTTTTTGTATGGTTTTCTATTGATTTTATTTCTTATCTAATTATTTATGTATGCTGAGTAGGTATAAACCTCTTATCAAGTTTATTTAATGTAGTCTATTGACAAAATACTCGACTTGTACCGAGTAACGACATTGGAATGTTTGGCCAATCTCCGGTTAAATTAGATTGTTTAAATACGTTTATTAGTGGTAAGGGTGATGGTTTACTGGGTTATGGGGTGGTTTTTTCTAATACCACCTCATTAATCGGTGAGAGTATGCCTAAACTATTCCACTCAACTGTATTTTTAAATTTATTAATGTTTAAAGATTTACAGGTTAAGTCTAATGTGACCGTTAATTTACCTAGTATAAAACTGTTAACCACTTCTTTAGTTGAGAATACCTTACCCGTGGTTTTTAATAAAATTAATTTGTTTAACTCTTCTTTTTTTGTACAAGTTAACGGCCGTATACAAGTATCTGAAGTAGAGATGCATAAATTACCCCTAAATACTGAATTTTTTAACGTGCCTAAAATTATTAATAATTTTTATACTAATTTACAGCAATTTAGATGATTATACAAATATTCACTTTTACACCGAAGTGTGTTTAAAAGTTTTTCAACTCTTAATAAGGATTTTTTAAATTTTGGCATTTTTTTAAATAAAGGTGATTTTAATAAAAATCTATGGTTATCAACTTTGGATTATCAAAATTTAGTTTCTAATTTTAAGTGTTTAAACATAAATAACTTAAATAAAACCTTACCCTCCTTTACGTGGTATTTAAAAAGGTTTTTTTTTTTTAATACGTTATCAGCGCAAGGTTTAGTAACCACTAAATCAAAGTTGTTCAAATCCCCTTTAACTGCTTATAAAGTTAATTTAAATAAGCCGCTATTAATGCCTTTAAATTTTGAATGTACTGAATTTCTATTAAACCCTATTAATATTTTATTTTTTAAAATTAATACGTTACCTAACTTTAGAAAAATTTTTTTTAAAATTGAAACGAGGGGTAGTAATTTAACGCCAATTTTTTTTAAGTCTTTTTTTTAAATTGAATTATTTAGTACAGAATTTAAATCCAGTTATTTATAGTTTTTTTTACAGTGTTCAGTTTTTTATAGTAAATGTTTTTTTTTTTAAAGTACTTACAGCTATAGGCTTACTTAAGCCTTTTAGCAGGTTTTTTTTTAATTTTTTTTTAACTAACTATAAAAACCTATTCCAGCCTTATAATTTAACCTGTTTTTTAAGGACTTTGTTTTATAGTAATTTAACTAGAAAGTTGAGAAGTTTAAATAAGCCCTTACCCGTTACTTGTAGATACAACCTTTTTACTAATACTTCCCCCCTATATAATATGCTCTTATTATATTTAAATAGGGGTTTATCTTATTCTTTATTTAGTAATTTATATGGAAAGGGGTTTGTATACTTTGTACCAAGGTGTACACCGTTATTTACGGATACGTATTACTTACCTTTATATTATAAGTAAATATTCAGTATTTTAAATTACTTTTAAGTTTGTTGTATTTATTTATTCAGTGGTTTTCATTCTTTCCTTTATTTTTAATTATTAACTGTACTGTAATTTTTATTTTTAAACGTTGATTAGGCCCGTTAGGAACTTTTTACAGCTCAGTCTTAGCTTTATTTTTAGTTTTAGTTAGTATTATATTTGAACTTTTTTACGTAATTCAGACGGGAAGTTACTGTTATATTGACTTTGGTCGGTGGTTCTTTTGTTTAAATTTAATAGACTCGCATTTGGTTTTCTGTATTGATACGTTAGGCCTTTTAACAGCTTTACTAGTTTCGATTTTAACGATACTAGCCCTCTACTTTGGATCAGAGTATATGTACAAAGAAGCGTTTATAAATCGACTACTTTATTTATTGAATATGTTTGCCACAAGTGTTATTTTTTTATTTATAGTATACGATTTTTTTTTAATTTTAATAGCGTGGGAATTAATTGGTTTATTTTCTTTATTACTTGTTAATTTTTACTCGGTCAGGGTTTATACCATCAAAGCCGCTTTAAAAACTTTTATTTTTTCGCGTGTTAGTGATATGTTTATTTTTTTAGTTTTTATTTTAATTATATTAGTTTATAATACAACTGACTTGTCGTTAATATTTTTACAAACTCCTTTTCTCATTTTTCATAGGATTTTTTTTTATTCTATGTCGGTTCATTTTTTAACAATTATTACTTTATTAATTATTTTATCCGGTGGTATTAAAGGTGCGCAGTTTTTTTCACATGTTTGGCTTCCCGACGCTATGGAAGCTCCGACTCCGGCATCTGCTTTAATCCACTCTTCGACCTTAGTTATTATGGGGGTTTACTTAATTATTCGGTGTTCGGTTTTTTTCGAGTTTACGGTCTTTTCTAATTATTTCTTAGCCTTTTTAGGGTCTGCGACAATAGGTTTCGGGGCAGTATCTGCAACCTTCCAAAATGATATTAAAAAATTAGTTGCGTACTCAACAATAAGTCAAATAGGCTATCTTTTTTTGTGGCTGTGGTTTTTTTTGTTATGAAGAGGTCCTTATTTACTTAACTATGCATGCTGTGAATAAGGCGTTTTTGTTTATTTTAGTTGGTTACATAGTGCATTATTTTAATGGAAATACGGATTTACGGTTTATGGGCGGTATGTTTTTATATTCGTTTGATTTAGCGGTTTTTTTATTCGGAGTTTGCTTCAACTTAACAGGTTTGCCTTTAAGTGCGGGTTTTTTTTCAAAGGAATTTCTTTTATTTCAAACCTTTAAAGGCGATTTTATGTCTATTGTAATAAGAAGTTTTTGATTCATCTCTTTTATATTTACTCCGATATACATGTTTATGTTAGTTTTTAACGTCGTTTTTTCTTTTAAAAAGGGTAACGTAAATCTATATTATCATAATTGGACTTTTAAACCATTAAGTTTTTTAAAATTTTCAAAAAATTATTTAAATTGTTTTTTGAATTCATATTTTCAATTTTCTATCTTTACGTCCCGTATGACGGTGTATGTACTTTTTTCATTTTGATTTTTTTTTTTTTTTTTTGGAGAAACTTTTATGTTATTACTTTATAATTTTATAAATTTTTCCGAGGTTTTTACCTATAGTTATTTTTTTTCTTTCAAAAATACCCCAGGTTTAACGGCTTGAATTTTAGGCGATAAGCTTTTACTAAATACCGTTAAAGTCGTTTTAATTGCTACCTGCGCGTCTATACTTTACTTAATTTTTTTAAAGGTTTTTAGCTCCTATAGTTTATATAATTTTTTTTTATTTGATTTTATATTAATCTTAATGCTTTTTTTTGTTTAAATGAATTATAAACTGTACGTGGGCGTTAACCGGGCTCATTCCCCGGAAATCTAAGTTCAATTCTTA
>JAGYYO010000286.1:0-11014 GCA_021441625.1 Diophrys sp. 3 WChen-2021
GACTCTGGGCTCCGAATCGAAGGGAGGGTTAACTCCATAATTTAGTGATTAATTCGGAGTTTCACTTTAGTTAAGTTAAGTTAAGTTAAGATTGTCTTAGTTCACTCCAAAGGAATTTCTCCATGGAACATAGTTTCTTTAATTCACCTATTATGTATTTCAGAGTCTTAATATTCCTTAAATACATAATTATTATGTCATTCTCTATTATATCATTAAAGATATCTGGATTCTTTCTTTATAAATATTCAATCGTTTAATTATGCCCATTGACTCTTAAATAACAAGAAGTCAATAGCATGGATTGATATTGAAAGATGATGTCTTAAGGGAAGAGAAATTAAAGCACAGAGAAATACTGTATGAGACAAACAGCTTGAACAGGACTAATCTTCTTATTTTATCCCTCCATTTATCCCCGCCTTCTTCGAATCTCACATATGACAGTTTAATTAACAGATTCAGGGAGGTTCCAACCAAGTCTATCTTAGTGATCTGACTTTGGACAACAAAAATGAATAGCAGGTTCTGGAGAGAGATCCATAATCATCTAAGACCTCACTGCATAAATTCAAATAATGACTTATCATCTTGACCAAGATGCAAAACAAACGAGTTGCCAAAGTGGGATGCCAACGGACAGGTATTTTGAGACATGGTAATATTACTTCATAGAATATCTGTTAATCTCTTACAGAACAGAGCGATCTATGAATGAGACATCGAGGGAAGTGGATTATCTAAGGACAAATTTAGACACAAATTGATTTTATGCATCAAGCTCAATGAGAAACGATTACAAGCTTTCTCGTGTAAGAAGATGACTCTGAGAGTGAAATCATAGTTATTGACTAAATAAGATCAAGGGAAGTTACTTTTGTCTCAAACACAATCAGAGTTTGCAGTTTAATTCTGAGACACCACATTACTTAAAGTATTTAATTCAATTAACGATCATAGAATCCACTAAGCCGCAATAGTGATTTATTCTTGAAACTTGAAAGATGTCTGCAAGGATTTCTTTTAATTTCTTATTCTGGAGGAATTATAGCTTGTTTGTCTAGTTATTCAAAGAACGAACTCAGATTAGAATATATTAGTTATTAGCATATCTCTTTACTGTCCTGTCGTTTTAATTCCATTTTAATTAATAATAGCCATACACTAAGTACTTAACACATTTAAATTAATATACTCAGTTTAGATACATTAAATACGTGACTTGAATTGTGTGATTCAAAAGATGCATTACTCATCTAATGATGAGCCTATAATAGATTGCCATTTGAAGACATCGAGAAGTAAGCATGTGTATTGAAGGGAGCTGAAGATAATAAAAGTAGCATCAATACACATATATGTATAATAGATGATAAAGCATATTAATTAAAAGACAATTAAGAATGGTATGCAATTCAAGTATTAGAATCAATCTTACTCAAATAGAATATCAATGTGACTAAGTTTACAATCCAATTGAATGATTAAATGCTAAGTATGATGATCTCAAGAGAAGAAAGTATGAAAGCACTTCCATCATTCAATAGTAATGATTTTTATTTCAACCTTCCATTGATATTAATATGGAATCAATTGTAAAACTTGTAAGTATATGAACTCACTCATTCTGAAGAAGAGAGAGAGGCAAGAAGACGATGGGACTTCATGTAGGTTCTATAACAAAGGAAGAAGGCACTACTGTAAATTTCCTAAATTGAATGATTAGACTATTTATTGTGTTCATCATGTTCTTAAGTATTGATAGCCTTACTTGTAGATCTAGACAGATAAGCAATGCTGGTCTATTTGTGAAAGGTCCCATTGATCCATCTCACACCTGTAAGAAAGATAGACTAGCTAAACTCGTGCACATCTATTCAAAAAGAAGCAAAAAGACTCAATTGAGAGTGCATTCTGATATAACGAGAACATAAATATAATGAACCCGTCATAGACAGACGCATTCAATGATAGAAGTGCTATGCATCTCAGAGTATTCTAAACAAAGAAAATCTTAACTTATTAGTTAGAAATAAATTAGATAAACAATTACATTAATGTTTTAAAAGTTAAACTCTCAGGCAATTCTTCTATTTATTTCTCACCCACTTTTAATACTTTCTTCTCCATTTCACCCTTTTCAGACCCATGAGGGTCATCTCCACACTCTATCATAAGTGTACTTCCACCAACAAACGTCTGAGCTTGTACTGGAAAAGCTCGAACATGATCTAGTTAGCATCTTTGCTAAAATCAAACCTGGAGACATTGATGATTAGTCCAACTATGCTAATGGTTATAAGGATACATCCAAGACATATGAAGATCTAAATACACATAATGTAGATGGATGTGATGCTAATTGCAACATAGAAATCCAGAGATCAGACATCTTTAATATCCTAAACTCAACTCAACCTATTAGTTGATGCAAGAAGGATTTAGGAAACGTTGATGCTTCTATCTCAATCTTTTCTAAGACTAGATTAGACAATAACCTCAGACAAATAGAAGTGCTGAGAACTTTGACAAGTGCTAAGCTAAATGCCTCACCTCAAACTATGTTCCTAATAATGAAGAGTATGATTGTCTCCCGTTAATTAATAACATCTAATATCTGAGAAGAGATAAAAACCAATATAAAGTAAAGAAATGTATTTTCCACTGTTTGTAAACAAGGTGCATCTACTAACCCTCTCTTCTCTAACATTAAGATCCCTCTCTTCCATATGCCTCTAAAATCCCTTGTATTAGTCTAGAAATGATCTTCTGTGAACAGATTAATAATATCTCTTATATAAGTTGAAGGACATATAATATAACATAATCTAGAACACTATGCATGAGAATTACAAGGATAGACTTGTTAAGAAAGTACAGTCTAGAGAAATGGGAAGAATCAAGAAAAATAGAGATAGAATGACAAGAAGCTTCAAGGCCAATATTAAACGAAGGAAGTTGATGTCCAAGAGAGTTCTGTAAAACCAGTCCTTATTGAGGAGAACATAGATATGAAAGACTCTATTTCAAACAGAAAGAAACAATGGTTCAGTCAGCAGCTGGAGCAGCAGGTGAGACTCAGCAACAACAGAATAGATTCCTAGAACAGGAAAGAATGAATGAAGAATCAGATGATGACATCGAATATGATTTATTCATCTGATATGATTGAGGGAGTCCCACTTGAGAGGATAAGATTGATTACTTCTTTAAACTTTAAGTACAGGTCTGTGTTTGATTAAGGATCCAGTTGTGATTGCATCAATCTCTCATTCAAAGTATCTTCTAGTGAAAGAGAGATATTAAATGTCAATTTGATGCTTGAACCCTGCAACAGCATCATCATAATAGTAAAAGTAGGCAGAATGAGGTCTACTTTAACAGAGGCAAGTCCCCACTGTAAACCTAGTATTTAAATTGAACCACATATTATTGCGCATACTCAAGTGCTCTCCTATACAACTCAGCTCTTATAAATTCCTCCAAATTAATCTATCTTCCCTAAGTCTCTCATCGTCTCAAGTGAATTAAAGTCAATACCCAATCACGAAGTCACTCAAATAAAAGTAATAAACATCCCAAACGACATATAAGTAATATACGATGAAGTAATCGTTAGTTTCTTAGACGATCCTACAGCCACCAATTTACCATATTCAGTTCCTTCAAGTCCCTATAAGTATCTCTATAGTCATCTTCAATAGCATCCATCATCTTAAACGAGTCTTGTGATTGATCTAGTATTAATTTAATCTTAATATCATGTTCTTAATACTAAGAATAGAATCAAGGAAGGCTTACTCATCTAAATTAGTCATGATAGTTTTAGTTAAGTCGAAGTTTGTTGATGTTTCAATAGAGAGAGATTGAATAAGAGTGTTATCAATGTAAAGATTTAAAGTACTTTTTATATCAGTTGATATGGATTCTTGTTGGGGTTTGATTATGGCTTAGAGAGCAAGGATAGTTGAATGGGTTAATCCATTGTTTGATTCTTTAATTGAGTATAGAAGGTGTTCAATACCTTTTTTATATGTTCTTACTGAATGAGTAGCTTCAAGGTTACCGAATGATCTAGTTATTGGCATAGAACCTCCTTGGCCAGTTGTCTAATCTTGTTAGGATGCTATTTAACCTATTAGTTGTCTTGCTACTGACTATTATCCTTCTAGAATAAGAATAAGAGCAGTGAGTGATTGAATGTAAGTATTTATGAAGTCATGTGCAGTTGATAATTCTTTAATATGAGTGGTTTGAGACTAGATATCTGAGTTATTTCCTAGTCAGAGAGAGCTTAAGTAATATAAGTATTAGCAGTGAATAGCAAGTGAATCAAATCCATTGGACCTTCCATTAAATCCACCACTTGAGTCTCTCATCAACCAATTAATAACTATATCTGCCATATCCTCATACACTAATCCAGTATAATCCTTCTTCATTTCTTCTCCCTACATAATCCAAATGCAATCCAACTCTCCTGTACCTGGCCCATCGCATTCAAACCTTCTTCTTGATGCTTCCTACCTTACTAATCATATCCAGTCTAAAGAAATCCCCTGCTACCTTATCTATTAACTAAATCTCATCTGATGTCGGATTACCAAAGGACTTAAGGAATTAGAGTGTCATGGTCATGGGGATGGCAGTGGAAGAAGTATGTTTAATGCTGCAGTATGGATAGTCGATCATGGATTCGATAGTGGAGAAGAGAGAGAAGGGGATTGCTAGTAGCATTTGGTGAAATGAGAAGAGAAGAGTCGATAGAAGAGGAGGGATTGATAGTGAGTGAGAGGGAGGATGGGGGAGGGAGTGCAGTTAAGGAGACGTCTAGTAGATGGGGTGATGGGGAAGCTGAATGGGAAGACAATAACATAGAGGAAGGGAAGCTACTAGATAAGTATTTATTTTAAATTTAAACTATTGGCTAAATGGCAAAAAGAAAAAGGACCCTCTTAGAATATCGCAAGCTCCTATCAGAAGACTCAACAGAAGAAGAAGAATTAAGAGAATCTCTTCTCTCTTGTCTAAAGAACAGAGAAATGTAATTCCTTGAGAATGTGATTAATAAATTCTAAATACACCAAGAGAAAGACAATTGCTCCCCTTAATGTGATTTAAGCTTTGTAGAAACAAGAGAGAACACCTTATAGGTATGGTTGTTATTGTTATTAATAAATAACTAAATCAATCATTCATCTCCTTTAATTAACAACTATCTTTCTACTTCATCCACTCCTAAGTCATAATGATCTATCAATGTTGAATCTTCCACTAGTTACAATTCATGACTTACTTCCCACAACACACTCCTATTACCTCTCTAATCTTTTCTTTCTCCATAGTTAATTATCTTTTTTCATTTCTTTCTTTTCTTTAACTTCCTTCTCCATCTCTCTAGTAATCCTAATCATCTTGTTTTATTATCTTTATAGCCTTGGTATCATCATTAATCTACTCCACATGAGATTGCCTATCTATTGATGCATTTAAATACTCAGTGTCTTATTTACATCTATCAATAATGATATGAAGGGAGGAATAAAGAGAATCACTATCTCTTACGTTGTATTTGTTGATGTAGAGAAGATAGTCATTGGGGGAAGGGGGAAGGATGGTCTTTTATCTGAATAGAAATTAGAAGGAGGAGTATTCTTGACGTTTTAGAGGGATATGATCTATCGATGATAATAGATTCTTATTAGAACATTTAGAAGTGGTGCCATTTAATATACTAAGTAGCAAGAATTCTCTCTATCTTTCTAAATATGCCTCATTATCTTCAATTACTAATCTATTTATTCTCTTACTGTCAAACCAATCTCACTAATAGTTCAAATCGGTAGTAAACCCACTTCCGAACGTAGACAAACCACTTCCCCCTTCATCTCCTTCACATACCCTCTTACACTTATGGATGTCCTTTCTCTTCTCTCTCATTCTCTTAAAACAATATCGCTGATGTATTAGACAGAACAATAGAATCTCCATTGAATGATCTAATCTATTTGTGTTCTATTGGTCAATAGAGACTAGTATATTGATCTTTCTATTTGAGGCGTATGTCTTTACTTAGATTGATAGGGAGATGGTGTTTATTTACTATTAGTGTTAATTTGAAGTGGTTGGGGGGAGGAGTGGACGTGGTGAGGGAGGGGATGGTTTACATTTTAGTTTATTTATTATTAAATGGGAGAGGAGAGATTTAAATATGTTATTTTTGGAATAGTGGTTAATGCTATTCTCTTGAATATGATAGCAATGAGAGGATCTAATTCTTATTTACTTTCAATCACTCTCTATAGATTATTGCATTCATTTTTTTAATTCAGTTAGGTTGTTTAAGTAATTAATAATGATTCTTGATTAATCATGTCAGTGTCTCTGATCCTCTTAAAGGATGTCTGATGCACAATAGGTGATGGTTCCTCTTCTTATACATCAGTACACTTATCAGCAGGAGATTGTCCAGTACCTTCACATTTATTATCATTATCTGTATTAATGCAAGTATTATCACTGAGACATTCATAACTTACTTCTATTTGACAACTGGACGAGCAACCATCAACCATATTAAGTCTCAGACATAATCTGTTAGCAGAAAGAGACAAGTAGGGAGTGCACCTCATCTGAAGAGAGTAGGAAGGAAGTGATGGCAGTCTATATCTGCAGGAGGAGATCCTAGTTATATCAACTCCATGCATTAGCAGTTGTTTGTAGCATTATTGTATAATTAAATGAGTTTTAAATAAAGAATCTGAACTCAACTAATAAAATAGAATCAATCTGTGCTGAACAAGAGTTTGCACTTCTTAATTAATGAGATCAGTTGAAATATATATTAGTAATACTCTGCGATGATTGTACCGATAGATCCTACTAAATAGAAATCAGAGGAATGTCTATCTATGATATACTAAAATAAATAGATAAAAATGAATTTGCCTTACAAAGGGAAGGTACGAATGTACTCTGAATTTAATAGTTTATGGTCACAATTAAATAAGGAATACTCTATCTATTGATATCCCATCCCTTATTACAGCATACTAATTCGATTCATGTCAATCTATATCTCATAATATTACATAAACGTTGTAGATGCTCATGTGTTATGTGTGTTACGTGTATTCATAAGAAAAAGATATATTGACAAGATAGGGTTCAGGGAGATGTAGGTTAGTGATGATATTAATGAATTTTAATAGGATAGTTTTACATAATAATGTAAGGAGTGTTGATATTAGTAAACAAAGGGAAATATCTTATTTTAATCAATGATGGGTTTAATTAGATTAAATTCTGTCAATCATTAATTAACATAATTCTCTTCTCTTTATAAGTTAGACAGCAAAGGTAAACATTAATTAGAAAATGTTAATTCAAAACAAAATATTCAGAAGAATTAATATTAGAATCAATGGTGATAATGATTTACCTTCAATGCTAGAAGTAATAAGAGTGGTGGAAGGAGTTTTTAAACAGAACCTTAAAAAGAAGATCAATTATTAGTTTCATTTTTTGGTATTTTGAACCCACTTGTATCTCCCTAGTCCAAGACTTATAGATTCATTGTGCAAATGCATAAGACATTGCATTCAACTGGTCGCATTTATTCAATTATATTCTCTTCTTCTCATGGCCTTCAGTCTAGCTCAAGTTGTTTTAGTTTCAATAAATAACAATTAAGTCAATGGTTAAATCTGCGATGAAGCAAAACAAGAAAGTAACGAAGATGAAATCGAAGAAGACGAGGAAGATGAAGAAAACAAAAAGAACCTATAATGAAAGAGGGGTTTGGGAATATATCTTAATCGTTTTAACAACCTCAGTAATGATTCCAAAGTCATTATTTAACTTTTGAATGGATATCTTAGTTGCACTTATTAATCGTAGATCTCAATATAATAATGGTCGAACCTTACTAGGTGCTAATGAAATATCCATCTAATAAGAAAAGGTGCAAACCGAGTTTGGTTCTGCCTTTGAGACAGGAAAAAATTGAACTAACCCTTATGGCGAGCATTCCAGACAAAATACTTCGTGGTTCCGCACTCCCAACCTAATATAACTGAAAAGTCTCCTTTAAGTTAAAAAACTCTCTGAATGATTACCTTGTGGTTTCTTTAATAAAAATTTCAAATGATTGAAGTCTACAGTTAAGTTTAATTCAAATGCAAGAGTTTTTTAGGTTTGAGCATCTCCATTTAAATATAAATAATTTCATTAATTCATACTCACTCACCTACTGACTTTCTCAGTAGTATTTAAGAATTCTAAATGTACTGAATGAATTAACCTTCTCCATGATTGTTCAAATATTTATCAGGGTGCATTAGTAATATCTTTAATAGCAAGCATTAGCTTATTCACTTCTGGTCACATATACAGATTGGGGTTTGTCTAATTCCACTTGAGTTCCAGCTGACCCTAATTCATAAGAATGATCAGGAGGGAATGAACTTTAGCTCTCCTCCTCTGGCATTATGTAACTATTATTGGTCCTGATTTTAACTTATTAAACTTCAGTATCTCTACGTTTCCTATTTACTAAAGACTATCTATACTATTATTAATGATGATTCAAGACAGATCTTATCTGTTATACAATCAATGTCAATGGCTTCTAACTATAATTAATATATTCATCTACTAAATCAATAGTTACATTTCTTTAGCATGTTTAATAGAGATTTCATTAAACAACATTATCAAAGTCTTAATTTGATATCCTGTTAAGTTTTTCCACTAGGAACATTTCATTGTTTTCTTTGGTGAATTGATATCCTCTCATCCGTACATAAAGATTTATAAGAATTCCTAAGTCCACTTATCAGTGCGTCATCCCACAAGCCTTTTCTTATTTCACTCGGATAAATAGATGCATTAGTGGAAAGTCTTGATATTTCTTCATTTGTGAAACTTTCCATTCCCATCTTCAGCGTAGAAGAAAGCTAATGTATTGACCACTATGTATTTTAATGTATAGTAATTAAGATCTGCAATCAAGCCTTATAACAGACTCTGTCTGTTCAACCTAATTGAGGTGAATGCAGTAAGGACTGTTAAGAGGCAGATATTTAATTCTATGAGAAACTATCTTATGAATGCCGTAAGTGTTGGGTTAGAACCCGCTTAGACTATATCCTTCTTGTATAAGCCTTTGTCCTTAGTCATATCACATTTCAGCTACACTGCAAATAAGGAAAATATTTAATTTCTTCTTCTCTCCTTCAATTTATTAATTATGGTTTCAAATTATCAATGACATCTGTGTTGAGAAATGTGGAGATGGTATTCTATTAGGTAAGTACTTATGCATTCTTTCACCTTTCTCTTCTAGGCACGCTCGCTTGGCAGGACCTTAAACCCGGGTCTTAGCGGTGATAGGGCTCTGTAGGCTTTGGGGGCAGCAGAGTAATGAGAGAGAAAGCCGACTACAAGAGTGGGGACAGAGCCTGGTCCTCCAACTCTTCTTCTTTAGAGTTTGTCAGCGAGGTTGGCGAGTGTGCCTTTTAAATACTTAAATTATTGAGTTACCCTCTTTAGTACTCTCCAGAAAAGAGAGTCACTCCACTTGAATATATGGTAAGTCATTTAATAGTTATCCTTATTATGGAGGGAAATTGGGATGTCAAGATCATCTGACTTAGTTGATTGATTGATCTAAAGGGAAAAACTTTCGTGGCTGTGATTAATTATCATATCAGAGACTCTTACTTGTTGAGTTGTGAGTCTAAAATCTTCAACTTCTCTACAGTTGAAACAATTTCTGAACATTTATTTCCTTCTTACTTGCCTTCGTCTATCCCTTCATTAGAAGGAGAAAGAGGTTGATTGATTGATTAAATTAAATGGCAGCCATACAATGTGACTGATGAATTAACAAATGAGGCCCCCTGTCTTAATTTCACTTCAAACACTTTCATATCAGTCGTTTAGGTAAGTCCCTGCCAGAGCGTGTTGATTTACATTCTGCGTTACCTCCGTCAGACCCTCTTGATAGTGTGAAGAGTGCTTAGTCGGATACAAAACTCAGGATAAGGAATTGAATTTGGGCTGAGAGTTAGCATAGTTGAATGAACGGGGTGGAAATGATTTTTGATTCTGCTATATCACTTCCAATTTTGGGATGCTCAACGTGGGTGATATCTCCAAAGTTCAGATTGAGCATGGTCAGTGACTCCAATGGTGGCAATCTTTGAATCTGTGTCAAACTCAACCCAATCGTGCCCTTTGTAAATTTCTTGATAATTATTAAACATCTGACTTGTTGGAACACTATTTAACATTGGGAGAATGAGAGTCTGGACAATGGAGTAAGCAAGGCCTTTATTTAATTAAAATGTAAATCGCTAATTGTTCTTGAGATTGCAATAAACTTCAAAAAATTTGAAACCCTTTATCTATTAACTCAATTGAGGTTGTAAGACATATGTCCTCTTCTTACACTGACTATTAACCTGTTTAACATAAATTAAAACAAATGAAAATACAATACCAATCCTATTGATATATGTCAGCATACCCTAACTCTACTATTAAAGTAGTCTATTATTTTAGAAGTTTTAATAATCAATTACACAGTGTAAATATTGTAGCAGTTGTCTAATAAATGCAGTAGGTTATTACTATTGTCATCATCATCGTAAATTCTATCAATATCCCCAAGAACCCTTATTCCAATAATTTAATATGGATTGTAAAAGTCTGTTTCTGCAAATCGATGAATATTGCAATTGCCAATGAGAGGTATTGCATATTTGTAAGCACTCATTGAATCTTCTTGTTTACCATCTGCTTCATAGAACCTAGTATATTAGGCATTAGATTACTGCATATGGACTTTTTAATTTAAATGGAAAGCGAAGAGAAAGAAGAGTTTCTGCAGTATTTCGAGTGACTGTCGTGTTAGATGAGTAATATCAATGGAGTCAGAGAAACACTAATAGAGTTAAGAGACAAGATCAAGTAGAAGGTATAAAACAAGATACAATCTCTTAGGACAATG
>JAGYYO010000287.1:0-10984 GCA_021441625.1 Diophrys sp. 3 WChen-2021
TTCACAATAATTTACCTCTAAACCCTACGATCCAATTCTTTATTCGTAATAAGTTCTTTAACTAAGACAACCATCAGCATTTTTTTTAGATGATTGAATTTATAAAGAAAGAATGAAATTATACTTGTTCTTAATTCTTAATTAAAAAAACAAACAAATCTTAGTCCTATCGCACTTTAAATCCAATACTTTGACAAGAGAGATGCTTCTTCTCATCTTCTCATCAATCGATAACCTGTTAGCTGACTAACAGTATTTAACAGACTACATAATTGAATTAATTCCTTCCATAATGATAAAGACATTGGTTAACTTATCAGTAGAGTAAGATTCTAATATAGCTGGGATCAGACATAAAAAGAAGATAGATTGAGTCCCATTTAGTCTATCCGTTAACTCTTCTGACCTCTCATTTAACAATGAAAGGAGATAAACATTTCCGCATGCTTCCTCTGTCTTCCTAAATTTAAATCCCTTTTATAGATTGTAAATCTCAAGTTTTGCTGCACTCTACGACAGATACGAGACATTATGTGCTTAAAGATAACTATTATGCCTATTAGCAACTAAGCAAGATTCATTGAATGTCTCATTCTTAACCTAATGTGTCTTTACCTTCTCGTGCTCTTTCCATATAATTAAATAGTCCCAGAGAGATGCTTTTGCATATATGCTATTCCTATTTAGTTATTTTCTAGTCATTGTTTAATAGTTAAGGTTGATATAAATCAGGGTCACAACTAATATATTACTTCTTTAAGCTTCTGTGGAATGAATTAGGAATGCTTTCAAATTCCGCCTTTCTTCTTTAGATTATTTATTAGCATTAACTGTTCATTAAAGTTTATGCAGACTTACTTGCTTATGATGTGAAGCTACTGGAAAGAAAATAGGACCTTCAATCTACCATATTTAAATGGAGATATAGTTTATAGTCAAACTGAAGACTTAGATATCATTAAAAATACAGATTAGATTACTCAATGATAATATTGATTAAACTATTTAAATACTTGAATAGTTATTTATCTTGAACCCTTAGCTTAATCTTCCGACTTGAAAGTCTTTGCTAGGAGTCTCTTTCAACTCTCACTGGAACACTGAAGCCAAGAGAGGCTATCTGTTTATTTAATGCATTAACAGCTGCAAACGTAGTTCCATATTAAATTAATTATCAATAATAATCAATCATCATCTTCTTAAGACGATTAATCTCAGATTAATCTATTTTCCAATAAACAGGTTCTTCATTAACATGTTCCTTTAAGATCTTTACCTTTATTCTCTTCTAAAAAAACTAGTTCTTACCAGTTCCAGCCTCATCTTTCTAGCACTTAGGAATGATGATATCCAAATCCATTCCATTATATAAATTGGCATACGTGACAGTGCGGTATTTGCATTTAAGTCATGAATATGAGCAGTAAGCAGTAATGCAGTTGTAGCTTGTGCTGAGATTCTACATTCTTGCTTTTATGAAGGAAGGAGAAGAAAACTCTATTAAGCAAGCATTGATCAACTAGTCATCTTTGTGTTCTTATCTGCAATATATCCAGATTTTGTAGATTCTCCACACATTAATGTAATTCTCCTTCATTCTTGTGTCATAAACATTCTTCATTCTCCTATTCTTCAATCCCTGATTACACATCAATGTATTCTTTCTCTTGCATATCACCTATTGTATCTCTATAGATGTCACCATCTTCACTTGAGTTATTTATTTCAATTTCTTAGTCTTCATCCCATTACTGCTTTAGAGGTATCTCTACTACCTCTATTACGTCATTCTCACTTGAACTCACTTTCTGACTAAGAGGAGGTAGCGATGGGATATTCAGTTAGTACAACCATTGTGTCTATTTCTTGTCTCAATTACTGCACTAGCCCTCTACTTTCTGCTTATTCTCCTGATTAACTCTCTCATCCATATTACTTCTGCTGGGTGGTCTCCAGCTCGTCCTCTCTTTCTCTTTCTTCATCTTATTGAAATTTTATAATATCCTTTATAGCATTATTCTTGGTCTTATGGTATTCAAATGAGTGTTATCTGTGGGTTTTCCCTTATGCTCTCTGGGATCAGTTCATCTGGGATAATAAGGGTAACCCATAGTTAGAAGAGATCTCGCAACTCTATCTTTAAAGTTTGGTTGATGGCTGTACTTCCTTCCATTTACAAATAGACTGAGTCATCTTCGTGGTTAATGAGTCTTGGCTGTCCCTCTCTCCCTTCTCTGATGATGGGTCATTCACTCTGTTATATGTAAATACTTCTATCTTTGTACTGTGTACTGTCCTCAATCAATTTCATTACATCCAATAACTCTACATCTAACTTGTTCACTTGACACTCTACTTGATCCAATTTAGAGTGACTTCTATCCTTGGAACTGTAAGTGTATTTTATTTCATTCTTTTAATAGCCTTAAAGTGGATCCATCTTTGCCTTTTCATTCCATAGCTTGTTCTCAGTTGTCTTCTTCCATAGTGTCTTGACTTGTTGTTCTCCTTTTTTGGGATTCTTGCTCCATGAAGTCCTGTGCTTTAGGTTACTCAGTGTACCAACATGTTCTCAACTCCCTCTTCCATAGTGTTTACATACTTGATGATGGCTGTCTCTTCTGCATGTCATCTTAAAGAGTGGCATTCTATAGGTCCTCTTCACTTCACTTTCCATTAGCCAGTTCTACTAGCTATTGTTTGCTCTCTCATCTTAAATACATATGTATTGTCTCATTTGAGATGACTTAGTCATCATTGCTCTACCAGATTCCTTTATCCTTGACTCTTCCATCACCATCTAATTCGTCTCCCTATCTGGTAGCCTGATATATACTTAGCATTTATTTTTATTATTTTATTTTAATACTTCAGCTTAGCGTCCCAACTCTATTCATCATGTCTCCCCAGATTGCGTTTGCTTCCCTCATCTATCTGTCATTAATCGTCCATCGCTCCATCCTGTATTTCATTAGGTTGGCCTCTCTTGATTGATTGATTAATAATTATGGAGCCTGTGGCTGAGAATTAATTGTAGAAGGGGACACTTTTTAGCTACAGGAAGCATCAGTTCTCTTACCTAACAAGACAAACTTCATTGGCTCTTGGTGAGAAGATCCTCTCCACTTTGCCACCTTCGGACCATTGCATATAGGGGGAGAGGTTTGGCTCAATTCACTTCAGAGCCAACCTCATTTGCTTTGATTAGGTTGTTAAAACCTTTAGCAAATTCAGTAGCATAGGTGACAAGCTTGAAGTCCCTATTAGTACATTCTATTGTTTAAGATCTCTATGGACAATGTTCTTGGAATGGCAATAGTTTATGCAAAAGAGATGTAGTTTTAGTAGGAGTGAATGTCTTCACTTTTCTTCCATTTCAATTAATTCAGATTGGCCTCTCTTTTAGCGTACTCCAGACATCCCATGATTCTTTAGCACCTTAACTACTGTATTCCATTGCTAGATAGATCTAACATTCTCCTGTTTATCACCGTTTCTGTCTTTCTGATCCCCATGCAGTCTCTATCACTCTCTGATTTGCCATTCACACTCTCTACCACTCACCATCCCATTATATTTATATAAGTAGCATAATCTTTATCTTGCTACTCTGCATTCTTCCTATCCAGTGTTTCCTTGAAAGTATCTTCTCCGTCATCGCATTATCTATCAATTTTTTATTGTCTTTTCTTCTCATTAGTTTCATCACTATTGACTCCTCTATAATACAGGAAACACCAACAGTAGAGCTATATACGTTAGGGTGAACATCAGGTAGACTTCTCCGATTAATCCCCTAAGAGCGGATCCTATTGTTGTATCTCTTATAGTTTATTTTTCTATTCTCTGTTCTCTCTCATTCTATGTTTTCAAGAACCCTATTATTACTCACAGGTAAATCATCATCTTTTCTACTTTGATATTGCATTCCTCTACTTCCTGCTTTAATCATGAATCCATTTCCTTAGAGATTACTAGGTCCCATTATCTTACATTCATTAACTCCATAATATTATGAAGTTTAACCTCCGATTGGATGTATAGCAGTAAGTTAGTATTTTCTTCCAATATCCATCTTTGCTTGTACATGTTAAAAGTTTTGGCGGCAGTATACCCCTTGAAAACTCATTTCTACTGCTCTATCTTATTTTCTCATAAAGATAACCTTTGCTTTTGAAATGGTCGTGTGCTCTATTAATCTCTTAACTATAAATAGGATCAGAATTCATATTTGATATTTAATATTTTAATATTTAATTAATTAGAAAGTAAGTTTGTTTAATGCTAAGCATTAATTACTTACATAATTTAAATCTTTTAAATATCAAAATATCAATGTTTCGTAAGTCTTCTTCCTAAAACACGCGACCGATTCAAATAGGGCGCCTCCTGTGTTGCTATATGTCAATCCATCTATACTCCAATAATGTCTTCTAGTATACCTGCTTAATACCTATGAAACGCATCTCTTAATCTGAGGCGAGAACTATATCCAGATCTGGAACCACTCTGCATGTGGCCGATCTAGTTCCATATAGGTTGCTAAATTATATGCAGAGTAGTCTTCTTTGAGAATTTAGTAATGTGCCCATCACTGCCAGTATCCTTGTTCGGTTTACAGTTGAGTTCTCTCTCCCATTTTTTAACAGGACAACTGCTCGGGCTGTTCTCATATATTATGGAATGCCTTTCTTTCCAGTCATCACTCTCCCTACAAAGTCTTTGATCTTTTCCCTGGCATCATAAAGTACTTCATCTGGGAGTAAATTCACACCCATAGTTTTATGACTCTGGCTGTCCTCTATGGATCTTAGCATGGTACTCATCAACATGCTTGCCTCAGTTTCATCAAGTTCAATTCTCCTTCTCTTCATAGGTACAGTCGATTGTCTGGGGATCAAACATGTCATTTGTATATTCACACTTAACTCCTCTTCCTCCAGAACTGCCCCATTCTCCAATTCTCTTTTGGACAACTTTCCCTGTTTCTTTGATTGCATCTTCCTTTTTAATTGCTATAACACCGATCCACTCTTTATTCCATGGTTTCGCAGTCTAATTCTTCTAGATCTACCCTGTACTTCCGTGTACTCTTGCTATCTAATCATTAGTGTTATCTCCTATACTCTTTGATAGAACATCCTTTTCGTAATGCATCCTTCATAGGTTTGTATGGGAATTGTTGAATCCGGTCGCGATTGCTATTGTAGCTCTTTCTTATCCACTCACTGATTTTATTTCTAGTTGGTGTACCTTTCGCGCATATTCCTTAATTTGGGATCCTATGTTTCTCCAAATTTATAAGAATCATGTCTATTGTTTTCTCTTAACGTGTTTGACTTAAGTGATTAGCACTCTATCTCTCCTGTTATCATACTTTCAACCATATTGACCCTTTCTTTGTTATTTGGGTTACGGTATGAAATCACTACCGTGAACTTAGTCCCTTAATCTCCTTTCTAAATCTCTACACCATGTGCATGTTTCCCATTTCCATTACTTTCCTAAAATTTCAATCTCTCCCTATTAGTATCACCACTCCTTCCTTCTTGTTAGGTTGTGTCGAATACTGATGGTAGTTCCAGTGAATATCTTGATGACAAGTTTCCTAAATTAAGACCCCATCAGGTGTTATGGTATCAATAATCGATTGTGGCCATCCAATTCATTCTATCCTCTATCGATTATTGCAATTAATAACCTTTATTGACTGCCAGAGTGATCATTTCCTTTTCTCCAAAACCCCTAGAATATCAGAGTTATTAAGAAGAAAATTAAATTAAACGGTTATGGAGGATATAAACATGATCCCACTTAACAACACACAAAGAATTTCCTAAGAATAGAAAAAGCAATTACAGCATTCTGGACCAAGAGAAAGCCAAGCGAAATATCATATAAGCATAATTAGATCAGCTATTTTCAAACTTTATAACAGATACAAGAAAGGGAATAGGATGTTTTATGTTGAGAGAATGAGACACTCAGCCATCGTTGTGTGTTGGATTAGAAACTTGAATGAGGTATAAAAGATATTAGATGAGAATGACGTGCTTGTGTTATTTTTTCATTTCAATTATTTTAAGTCTCCTCCATGTTATTTCATACGACGCAGATATCTCTTTTTCTGATTTGAATATCAATCTTTTTGAATGCTATAAGCTTAAACAAGATATGATGTTATTCTCATCAATAATAAGCTCTGTCAACTATAATACTTTATTAGAGCTCACCCAACAAGAGAACAACAGAAACATCTTCTCTAGAACCTCATAAAGCATGTCTAAGCCCAACTCACCTTCAAGACTGCTGCTGCAAATACTCCATAGCTATCTCCAGTATCTTATTTAATACCTAAAAGAGATAACACCTATTAATCAATTCATAAATAAGAGATAGATATACAAAGAGTATTATGATCCCTCTTACCTACTCTTCTCTATATGTATTCATTAGATCCCATCCTCTAGTTTGATATAATATGTGTGCGGTATAAGATATCTCTTAATATGAATGCTTAATCTACAGTCCCTTTTTCATTATCTACTCATTTACTTGT
Source organism: Diophrys sp. 3 WChen-2021 (assembly GCA_021441625.1). Classification (NCBI taxonomy): domain Eukaryota; phylum Ciliophora; class Spirotrichea; order Euplotida; family Uronychiidae; genus Diophrys; species Diophrys sp. 3 WChen-2021. The sequence goes on from JAGYYO010000287.1 coordinate 6,560, forward strand.
TAGGAGGAGGGAAATGGGGAAAAATATGAGAGCTGTCAAGGAGGAGGAGGCAAATAATACATGGAAATTACAGGGATTGCGGGAGATTGAGATTCTGGGGAGGACTGGAGAGGTGAGGATGTCTATATCTAGAGAAGATATCTTAACTGGGGTGTATTCAAGTCTTCCTTTTTTAGAATTAAGGATTGCTTTATGCGTATAGTCTGAGAATAGGTGTCAGATTTCGAATGTATATCTCTTTCTTCTCTGTCTCACTCCTTCAACTAACTACCCCTATAAAATCCTCTTTCCCTTATATTGAATATATCCCATACTCTTCTCTATTTGAATCACATCAAGAAGGAGAGTAAGAATAAGAGTGTTGAATGAGGAATACTGGCTAAAACAGGAGGAGTAGAGAATGCATATGATGGAATATAAATAAGTCATATATTAATTAAATGGAAAGTATTCATACTGATACTCAACAAAAATATGAGGTGTAGGATGACTAGTTATTAGGACTGATAAGCAAGTCAACAGATGAAGTGCTTAGATCAATCCTGGGGGTAGACTCCTAGATTCTAAGTGAATTAAACCTCATACTAGATAATATAAATTCTACTTCTCTGTAAAAAGTCCAATCGGAAACATTGAATGTGTTTAAGTGCATGCAATCACTTAGAGTTCTCTTATCTAAAGAATCAGCTTCCATCCTTAAATCTAAGAAACTCCTATTGACTCTCTTCCACAGAGTCATATCCAATCTACAGTCTTATAAATATTTTAACTCAGAAGAAGTCTACATTGATGTGTTAGAAGTACTTCAAATTCTAATCGATTGTGTTGCTACTGATGATCACTTAAGACAGATCCATACTCTTCTGTCAGACTTTGAATCTATATTTAATCATTGTCATAAATATCAATGAAGAGAGGCTTTACTCTCAAATGAGAAGCATTCTGACCATAAGATTAATTAATTACATAGTTCTAATTCAAAATTAAAGAATAAGTCAATTTGTTATCATATAAACCATGGGAATGGACTATAAAGAGATTATGTCTATTAATACATCAACATTCCAATCTTAAAGAGACGCACAATAGATTCAGAGACTACCTAATGAATAATTACTTCTCCAATCACTTGATATCGAATTAGCATATAAATTAATCTATCATTAATCATGATGATTTGCTGCACTATCTTCAATACTTCTATCTGAGATTTCAATTTATTTCATCTTCTGCAACATCCATTTGTCTTTCTTTCACACAACCATCTTTCTATACTGACTCCCTGTCTACGAGTCATCGATTATAGTATCTAATTCAACGACATCATTGCTCTCTTCATGTTATGTGCCATCCAGTTGTCTATCACTACATATAGCATCTGTGTCTCTATCAACTGCTATTAAGGGTGGTAGTGAGGATAGATAATATCTACAGAAGTCACTATCTGATTTATCCATCTGTTCCACTCTCTGTATTTTGCTCTCACACTTGCTGATGAGATCCTCTTCACCTTCACTGTTCCATCTACAGGGCTTAACTAGCCTTAGCTGAGGATGTTTCGGTTTTTTAATAAAAATCGTTTATGGATTCTATTATAGATGAAAAACCATTTGAACATAAAATTAAAAATTGAATTAATGGGATTCAAATATTAGGAACTTAGTGACATTAATCATTAATAGTCAGGCTGGAGAACCTTCCTGTTGATTCTTCTTTATGATCGATTTTGATCTCATCTTAATTTAATCATTTATCTCTTTTAATTTACTTATCAATGGACTTTCTGGGCCGTTCTAAAGACCATAAAGTATCCCTCAATAAGGCCCAACTATTTAGTAAATGGTTTTTTAGCAGAGTTTGAAGGATCAGCAATTTAAGATAATGAGACTTTTTGATCCTTAGTAAGAATCAGAATGTAAGACTATGAAATGGATGAAGAAGAAGAAGATTACCATCTTAAAGGAAGGAAGTTCAGAGGAGTGTAAAGAAGACAAATCAATGATGCAAGAAAGGGCATCTTATATTAACAAAAGAAATCGAAATCTGTCAAACATTTCCTGAAGAAAAATACTTTAAACTCAATTAAATTGAGCTTGATTTAAAACATCTTCTTTTTTAATTTCCTTTAATTTCTTTGATAAGGCAATTCTGATAAAAGGTATCAAGACTTTCTGGTCCTTTAAATCAAAAAGTATCAAAGATCACGAATGCGGGGTGGAAGTGATCAAGGAAATGTGACTCAGAGAGACTCAGGAGGTACGTGAAAAGAGAAAGAGGAAAAACATTTAAAGCGAAAGAAGAAAAACAATTAAATAGAATCTGACAGTAATAAAATCAGATTTAATTAGTTAGCTTAAACTCAGAATTCCCTTAGGAAAACTCAAGTAGCACGAAATGATTAATACAGTATTTAATATTTCATCAATGGCATTATTAGATAAAAGTTTTGATCGAATTTGGATCAAGACTATGAGCTAATAGTTTCGGGGCTTCTCGGAATGAGCCGCAAAACTTTGAAATGGTCGGCGCTGAGGATCCCACTGCACGATAACTATAAAGCATTAGCCACCAATGCTAGAACCGCATTTTTGCCCCTTAATGCTTAACTTTATCCCGTTGTCTCACAACTAAAATCAATGGCAGTCCATCGAATCTGACCCTAAAATTATTTTAAGCTTCTTTCCTTTGGTTCAGAGTATCCTTTGAATGTGTGATTGAGACTCTTGCCTAGTGCGCTCTATCCAAAGGCTCGTCGGGTGAATTTCAATGTTTTTCATATTTTAATTAATAATATCCTTTATATCTAAAAAAGTAAACTATGATGCAATATCCCTTAAGATGTTATATATAGTAAAGTAAAAGTAAGTGCTTTAGGTCTGGATACACTTCTCTTAATAAATCCAACACTTATATCATTGTCCATTCTCATCTGTTCATCTAAGAAATACAATTGTTCTCTCTTTTGTTCCATAGTTAATTGATCCATTGCTTATTAAGCTTCTTGAATCTATTGTATTCCTTCTTGTACTTGGCCTATTATAGTTTCCTCTATACTTGAGGTGAGCGAGTTCAATAGGGATTATGAGGTTTCTCCATCATTGCATCATATCTCTGAATTTGATCCTCAGGAATCCCGCTTTGTTCTGCCTTCTTTCCATCTCTTTGTCCTCTGAAGCATAGGTTATTCTGCAAACCCAGATGTGCTTCCTAACCTAATCCTGAGTTCTCCTGTATGCGATTACTTCCACTTTCACACTTTTTCTAAGTAATGTCAGCAGATCCCTGGCTTCATTTACTATCATTCATAATTTGCCTTGATTGCTCAGTCTATATTGATTCTCATCTTAGTTGAGACTGGGAATTAATTGTATATCAATCTCATTTGTATATTCTTCCTTGTGTAACTCCCCATCCAAATCAAGCTTCGGTCTCTCCATGATATACCTTTTACTGTATTCTTATAAGGTGTTGGAATCCTGATTTCGGCTTCTTCCACCCATGGATCCAGAACTACAAATTACATACTGCTTCATTAGGCTTGTGACACCTTTTATCTCATTCTAGAATTTTGAATGTCTCTAGTGCTTAGCAATTTGAACAAGGGCATCTGACCTCCCATAATGAATCTTCCAGGCTTAGTGATTGATGCACACCCAACACTATCCCACTTACCATAAACTTTTATGTTTACATCTTCAGTCATTAATTAGAAGGTGGAGTTATATCTCTCCTGATCTTCTCAGTCTCATTGTCAGACATGGATGAAATTCCATGCTTTAGTGAGTTCAAGCATAGGCCCACCTGTAAAATTGAGCTGTACATCACTCTATGTATATCACTTTGATCTTCTGCTGCTTTCCAGTCTCTTCTCCATATGGTAGATCTCGTCAAGTAGGTATCTATGAGATATCCTGATAGGGATCGTCTTTTGCATTAAGGTATGAAATAGCTTCAGATTCTGGAAGTGTTAGGTTTTGATATGAGAGTATTGAGAAATACGTTTGATTAGAGGAGGGGTTCAAGGCCTGGAGCCTCAGGATACTCATTGAAATTGTTTGCGTTTGTTGAACTTACGAAAGGGCTTTCCTTTCTTTGCTAGTAGTAGCACTGTATACCGTTCCTCTCTAGTTCCTATGCAAGAGAGTTTATATCAAGCTTATCGCAGAACACTTTTCCAACTTCTTGCTCTTAAAAGGCACTATATCTTAGATATTCGCATATCTGTATACCTCTTTGGCTTTGCTAAAGTCGCTGCCATTCACTTTTTATGCAAGCTCTCTTATAATACCGTCCAATTATCCAAAGAGTTAATTAAATATCTCTTAGTATCAACTTATTAAATAAGTTCGTATTCGTATTCGTATTAATCAATCAATGACTGCTTTAAGACTTAACTGGTTCCATGTGTCTCTCTCATTTGATTGT
>JAGYYO010000288.1:0-10975 GCA_021441625.1 Diophrys sp. 3 WChen-2021
AAAAGAGAGTTTTATGACCTCTGGTAAAAGCTGTACGAATACACAAACCCAGATGTAAATACAAAGATTAACTTTGAGCTTCACAAAAGAATAGAGGAAAGAAAGAGAAGAGGATTTAGGTGCCTAACAGCTCTAGAAGTTGTCGCCCTATTGGAATTGGCTACAGTCAAACATTAATCTAGATCTTCCTTAGCTTCAAAGTTCTCCGTCTCAGTCTCCACTGTATCTAAGTACATTAAATTATACTCTAAAGAAAAAGACTACGTTTCGAAGCTCCTAGAGAAGTCCAATGATTCAGCTTTTCGTTTTTAAAGCGAGGTGAAATAAACAAAGACTAATTTGTTTTCAGGGAAAAGTAAGTGTGCCATTCTTTGATTAAAAAGCATTTAATAATGAGGTTATGGCGGATAAAATCCGCGCCTCATTGCTTTAAAATGAAAAAGAATTTTTCTCAGAGCAAAGCAGCTCTTACTCACCCCTCTCACTACTTACTTTCTCACCTCACCTCGAAGTGCAACCTTCGGAGTCTTACACAGACTCTCCTTGCAGATCTGATCTGAGTTGTGTCACGATTTGAATAGTTCAGACTATTTAAAGAAGTCCTCAGAGATATTGGAGTAACTCACACATGGAAATAGGAAGATGTAAATCGTTGAAATGAAGAAATGGATATGGTACACAACTGATGAGTTGCCATTGATAATCATACAAGAACGATTCCTCTGACTTTTGAACTGTTACTTCAAGATTTCATTAGAAGATCTCTTTTGTGAACTTTCAAAGAGCAGACTGTATTGATTGATTAAGTCTAAGTCTAAGTCTAAGTAAGTGTGCCTTCTTGACTTGCATAGGAAAGACTTCAACCTAATCGCATAAATGATCAATGATCGCTTTGGAAGACTCTCCAAAGAGGACGTAGTCAAGTTCTTTGAAAGATCCTGTAACAAGGTCATGGAAAGCTATCTCTACTTTAAAGTATGAGACTTTGAGGGTTGTACTACTGGGAACTCACATTAGAGCCAAAGAACCTTACCTAGCTAAGAATGATTTTTATTTTTAGTTATATCCATCTGAGTATATATCTATTGATATGTTAAGGAGAGAAACATCGACAAGAATAGATGGAATAAACACTAGAAGGATTAGAATGAACATATTCCATTATTCTGTTATTCGATGATGCAATACTTTCATGCACGTGCAATGGTGGGTATGAAGATTGTGAGGAAGAAGAGAGATCTGACAGAGAAGATGATGAATTACCCATTTAATCTTTAATCAATTTAACTATCTCTCATCTAAACTTTTTGACATTGATGAAATCTTTGTGAGTCCTCAAATTATAAGTTCTAAGATTATACCATTTGATTCTAATTAATCGAAAAGCTGACAAAATTAATATGAACAACAGACTTTCTAGAATGATTGAGTTGAAATGATCTTGACCAACTATCAATTAATAAATTATTCACAATTTCGCTGAAAATTTGTCAATCACTTCCTCTTTTTATGTACAAGGTTTCCTTATTTTGTTTATTTCTGTGGTTAAGGTTGTGGTGATTTCGTCGCACACTTTGGGACGAAGACTTAGACGAACTAGGAAGGTATGATTCCCTCAATAATCATCAATTCGGATGATCCTCCTCTTATTGTCCTCCTCATTATCTTTCTTTGAGGGTTGTTCTGAGGAAAAGTGTGGGAAATATGCTTGCAAACTCTAATCAGAGCAGGGGTAGCCCTTCTTGTTTTCACCCTCTAATTAAATATTTATGCTCACTAAGATGAAAACAATTACTGCTATATATAATCAACCTAAAACTACTTAATTAATATAAACCTCGACTTTACATCTTCATGAGAAGTTCATTTGAGCCTTTAACATCCTTTGAATTAAGTCAATGACTATAAGTAGATAATTGTACTTTTGTTGTTCCTTTCTTTTAAAGAATCCATTGGATGTACTTGACTTAGAGTCTCAAATTGTAGGGGTCAATTGTAATATTCCTCTCAAGAGATAATCTATAGGAGCACTAGTTTAATAAGCTAGCCTCACTGTTGAAATTGGAATTAGAAGAAGGACAGAGTATAATGAAACAATTCTTATGAATAACATCTTAAGAGAGAGAAGGTCCACTCTCTCAGATATGTCGTTATGAATTTACAAGAGGTTCTGTCATCCTACATTAAATATTATTTTAATTTAGTTTAGTTTGGAACAAACATTATTCATTAAACTATATATTTAATCGATAATGAAGTCCAAAGGGCAGGAGTTTTTGTATCTGCCAGAGTCGACTGTGAGAGTTCCGTTGGGAACCTAACCCTTCGATTCGAAGTTCTTATCTCGCAAGCCTATGGGTCCAGGTTATTTACCTAGTCCCACATTTATGTATAACAATGTTGTTTTATTGCTATAGGTGCAAGTAATGTCGATCCCGAAGAACGCCGGGTTAGATTGAGGACCTAGACGCTGATTAATATCGACCAATGTATGAAAGTTTCATTTAAATGGATCCCGCAATGATAATGGAAAGACGAAACGAAATGGACTATATAGATCTGAATAAGATGTTCATTTCATTTCCATTATTAAAAACAGTCTTAGTGTCTTAGTTATATTTAGTTATATGAAATTGAAAAAAATCTACACACTATTGAGAAGGGGTTTGATCCATTTACTAACTTTGCATGTTCCTATTGACATCAGCCTGGTTTTAGGTCTTAATGATTTGTGTCTTCTATTCCGCCAAAGAGAGTCCTTTCTTTGCTAGTTTTAGTTTTTCATTTCATTTATAAATCAATTAGAGTTGACTCCTTCCTCTTGGCACTCAGTGGATTCAAACTCTTTTGGGAGACATTTGATTTTCGCTGACCTGAGTACCCGGAGGATCTCCGAATGGTTAGAGATGGAGGACCCTAAGCGGGAAGTGCGTCCTGTGCTCAAGTTGACGAAGTTTGGTGAGCTTTTGCCAGGGGAAGAAAGATTCCACTCTGGACTTTTTTAAACTATGCCAATGGCGGCAAAGTTTATTTGTTTGTTTCCACTCTTCTGAGCAGTTCTCCCCATGCTTCTTGGGGCTTCTGCTCTACATCAACGAAGAGGGGGGGGTTTCTTACATTAACTGGTAGCAAAGCATCCGGAGAACCTCCAGGACGACCTTCTTGAACATCTTCCAAGGCCATAACAGGGTTTACACCCATGTAAATTTAAATGAAAGAATGGCAGAACGAATTTATTTGGTGAAATTCTTCTAACTCTTAAAGGAATTTATCTTTACCAGCAGTGAAAAACTCCAGGCAGGGAGCAGAAACACTGTCGTCCTTGCTGGGAGGGCATGGGAAAAGCATGGGACTCCCCAGCGACACTGGAGCTACTGACTCCTCTGCTGTGGTGTTGGAGAGACTTAAGAAGGCACAAGCTAACATCTTCTTGGAGGAGGCTCAAATTTCTGATTATGTTCATAGGCTACGGAAACCTATATGGAGACTTACCTCGGCGACTAGGGCCAACGGACAGAGGATGTCACAAGGACAACGCTCCTGCAGAAAGAGGAGAAGGCTTTGCAGCTGGTGGGGCTCCATTTATCAATAAAATTTAAAACACATCCTAAGGATTAAATCAATATTTAAAGCTGTTTTGTAATTCTTGGGGTTTTGGGGTGTTTTTGCTGGAGGCCCCCAACATATTCAAAGGAGACAGAGATTCTCTAGGAGGATTGGAGGATTTCATCAATCATTGATGATCCACCTCCTTGTTTCAAGTTGTAGCTAAGGCCAAGTCGTAAGCAATCTCTAATAAGAAAAAAGAGAAAACAATAAAAGAAATCTAAGTCTAATAAAAGTTATAATATTTGGGAGTGAGCATTAGAGTAAGCAAAGTTAGAATGATATAGGACCTTACGAAGAAGCTCAGTCAGACGAACAGGTTTATCACCTACAACCTGAGAAGCACCGAATGTAGCGCTCAAAAATACGTCGGGCAAGTATACCTCACATCTTAAATGCTATACTACACACCCCACTGGTCGTCGGTGGAATTTGGGAATGGAGAAGGAAGAGAAATATACAGAAGTAGGATAAGTAAATCCTGAACCTTCCTAGGAACCTAAACGCGGAAATACAGGAAAAACTCTTCAGACCGACCAGATAGGTTAACTCATTGAAAGGTAGACTACTAATATAAGAAGAATCATAGGAGGGACCTAATTATGGTGGAATGGAGTAGATAAGTAATGGATTGAATACAAGAAGACAGAGACAATAATGAACAGAAGGGCGAGAAGATACCCAGAAACATGGCAAAGAGCCTCCATCCTCCTCAGCCCTAGAATTTGCATCCAAGGTAAAAGAATCACATGTGAATGCGGAAGATCACTAAATGGAAACGTACACGAGCAATGTGAGGGAACTCTCAATAGTAATCTCTAGAGTTTCTAACAGTTCACCAGAAATGAATCTGGAAGCGATAGATGGTCCTAATATTAAGAGTTCGATTTAATTAACTATGCAAAAGAATAGAGAAATACTTAAATAGAGGAGCAAAGACATGAGTGTGAATTGATTATTTACTAGAAAGGGATGCTATTTAGGGCTTATATTAGAAAATTAAAATTGAATACAGCAATAAAGAAATTAACTAACTATGAAGTAGTTAATTTGGGAGATGTCTAAATCAAAGATTGGTTTAAATCTCTAATTGTCTAATTTAAATGAATTATTAACTAAGTCAATGCTTCTTCATTAATAGAGAAAGAAGAATCAAAAAGCCTTTAACATCAGGAATTAAAGTAGCAGAAGAAAAGAAGGAAGTCAAAGTCAAAGATAATCAATATATATATCTACCCATTAAGTGATATTCCTGAGATCCTCTCAACCAGCAACTAAAGTAACTATTTCTTATATTAATTATGACTGGGTAATAAAAGATAAATCAGGATTGGAATTCATAGAAGCTCTTTCATTAACTGAGTCTATTCACTTGTTTGAAAACAGATATATACAACTCAACTCATCCTCTCCTTTATTCGGGGATACTACAGAAGAGCTATCACACTGTGGGTTATTATCCCATTTATGATTTACTTTACTCTAATTAGTATACATTCAGGTTACATCCTAAATCAGAATGAAATAGAAACAACTTCCTCAATTATATTCGGAGTCATGGCTCTATTTATGTTAAGAATCATCTATTATGAAGTGAGACAGATGATTAATCTAAAGAAGCAATACTGGACTAATGTATGGAATATTGTAGATTTGGTCTTGGAATAACTTACATAGTAATGGCCTTTCTCCAGAACTCTAAAGCATATCAGATCTCAGCAATAGAAGCTATTGGATTAAAGTCTTTTACTTCTTTAGAATATTTGAGACTACTGCTCCTATAATCAGATTGATTGTACAGACTATCATTGGCATGCTTCCCTTCTTATTGATTCTAGTATTGGCTGTCCTGGATTTGCTTAATGTTTCTACATCCTGGCTGTAAATGAATTAGTTGCCGTCAAAGGGGCCTCTCTTTTTATTGGTGAAGAAGGCAATTTCTGTGAGGCCATCATTTACTCATACCGTTCAGGACTAGGAGATTTTGACACTGAGGGATTCACTACTGAATCAAGTACTATTGTTTGGATATTCTGGATAATTAATAAAATATATTTCTATTGTTCTGTTGAATGCTCTCATTGCTATAATGGGAGACATATTGGATAAAGTGAAAGACACTGAGAAGTCTTAAATGTTTAAAGAGTTCACATAGTTAATGGTAGAGAATTCTTTCGTTGTTAATAGAAATGTGAAGATTGGAAGAATGAATCATTTACTAATTATTGAAGAACAATACTTAAAGAACAAACTATAGACATGGGAAGGAAGACTTAACTACTTAAGACACTTCATACAGAATGAGAACAAGAAGAATAAAGAGAAGTTAGATTAGATCATCAAGAAATAGGATTCATTAGAAGGTCATTTAAAGAGTATAGACTCTAAATTCGAGACAACACTCGCTCTCCTTCTCCAGAATCAAAAGTCTCCAGAGGAAATCAAAGACCAAGTTAAACAACTTAACTAATTCCTATGCTACTCCAACAATCCCACTCCATCTGATATCCTCTCCTAAATATGTAACACTACATCTCTGTGACATCTATTCATCTCTTTCCATCTCTATAATGCTTCTAGTTTATTATCTGCACCTCTACTAGCCAATCTAATCAATACTATCTTCAATTATAGTTTAATTACACTCTCCTTAACACATTATCTAATTGGACCAGAGGGAAGATTAGTAATTAAAGTAGGGATACTGTCTTAATTGTTTAATGGGAAATGAGTACGAAGAGTGTGTTTGTTATCGTATTGCTTAAATACTTGTTATAGTTTAGATATCCGAGTAAAGTGGAGATTGCGAGTGGAGGCTATGTGTTACTTTCATTTAGCAAATGCATTCATGGATGTGTTATGACAACATTGATCGATAATACTTCTAAGGGATTCCATTCGTAATTTAGAGAAATGTTCATTTTCTGAGTGATTGTGGATGGTTTTAAACACTTCCTTATGATTGGTCTGTGCTATCTTATGTAATACATATAGAATCTAGTATTAGGTTATCTGTTAGAAATGCTTTCTTATTGAATCTCAAAATAAATTAATATTTATACTTAAATAATCTTTTATCTATTACTTGGACTATTATATCTATTGCATTACACTTTCTCTTATTCATTACTTCTTGTTCTTGTTCATTTTATTAATTATGTTTTCAAATCTTCTCTGGCCTAGTTGCCGGAACTGAAGGATTCTCCAAGAACAGACATCAGGCAAGTGTTTAAGTACTCACCTTTGTCATTACCTTTAGGAACCACAGGCAGCTGAAGGACCTTTAACCAGGGTTTTTCGGTATTAGGAGGCTCTGAGGGATTGGGGGCAGCTTGTTGTTTCTCTTTAGCCATCTTCGGCAGTGAGGACAGAGCCTGGTCCTGAGTCTGCGGAGGTAAGTTTGGCAGCCAGTTGGTCAACCTGTGGTTCCTCATTACTTCTTATTTCCACTATTTCTACATTCTACCTACTTATCTTTAATCCCTCTTAGATATATAATCTCACCAATCTGATTAATAAACTATTACGACACTTCTTTCTTCTTCTATTTGACAATCCTCTTTAACATCTTAAACGCTTATCTTAACTACTCCTTATTACTATTCTTCTCCCAATACCATAATAACCCTTTTCCCTCTCATTTCCTTCCTTTCCTTATTCTACACTCTTGTCTTCCCTTTCCATTAACAAAACACTACATATATCAATGTACACTATATCCTTACACTTAAATAATACACCACATTCATCTTCACATCCATGACCTTTCCTTTACACATATTCTATTTCATTACTTACCATCTTCAATTACACTATCTATAATACATTAATACAATACTCTATTTCATCATATATCTCTTTAATGTATAATTAAATAACATAGAGAAGACATGTTATTTCATTTGTTATATCTTTAGTTTAAGGATGCTACTTATGTTACTGATAGATACTTGTTTGTTCTTTTGTTTTAAGTATTGTTGGGTCTTTATTCTTTAAGAAGAGTCTTCATCTTAGAGGATTAGTTATGTAGAGGGAATACTTTCTGTTTGGTATCTTCTGGCGAGTGGTCTGTTCTCTTCAGACATTTCTTATGATTGGAATAGTTCATGTCTTATTTTCTGTATTTTATTATTGATTGGAGATTTATCTTTATTCAATTGAGTCATTAGTTGTTTTATCTTTTATTCTATGACCACTTGATCAAATTGATTAGTTTTCAAATGATAATCTAGATGGAGACATTTTCTAATTACTAGAAGGTTTACCAAATGATAGAAACTACTACTTGGGAGCATATGTCTACTCAGGTGAATCAGAGAACTACTGCATATCAGCAAAGGAGAGATTAGCACATCCCACTGGCATATCTCTTTCTACATTACTTATTCCATCAATTGTAGTTGTCAATTATTCAGGTTTAGATGAAACACCACCATGTCTTATTGGAGAGGGAAGGCTATCAAAGTCAAGGTTTGATTGATAAGAGTCTTTCTGTTGTTGCTTACGTGCTTTAAATTGTTAAATACTTGATTGCAAGAAGGTTTGAACTGATTAGAAATTGCTACCTCCATTTGATGGTTGTTTATCAAAGGCGGGTGTTGTCCTCTTTGATTATTCTCAGGTAACTGGGATGGACTTAGGAATATTGTACCTTGAGTCACAAAGAGATGGCTGGGTATCAGTTGGTCTGTTTGATTCTGTTCGAGAATGAAATGACATTTAATTCATAATTAATGATTTACACTCAATGTAGTTTATAAACTAAAGCAGTCAATTAATTTGGTGAATCTCTTTACAATAAAGACCTGCTAACTTCAGTATTAGATCAAGACCTTCTCAAACAGAAATAGGATTTAAATGGGATGCAGACACTCCTGTTGTTGGTAGTCTAGCAGTTCTAGGAACAGATTCTGTTGAGGGAAGGAGAGGAAGACCCAGTTGCTTCACTGCTTCTGTGGTTTCCTCTCCTTTCCTCAGCAGAAATTAGGACCTACGACGAATTACGTCTAGATTACTTACCTTTACGAATTAAATTAATGTGTGTGTCTCCATTTTTGATTTCAATATGTTTTTAATTAATTCCATCTATCAATCAATCAATCTAATGTATTTACTGAAGGATATAGAATCTACATGAATGATGGACTATCCTAAACATGAGACTTAGTATTTGATCATCTTATCTATGGATCAATAGCAACTGTAGCTTAAGTTAAGTCACTTCCATTAAGTAATACATTTGTAGTAAGAGTAGTGAATGAATTAGGAGAATCTACTGATAGTAATAGTATTACTGCTACTGTAGGTCTTCCACCATCTAAGATGGCTCCATTGACATTACTAACATCAGATTCAGTCTCGATCACAGTTGAATGGATTCCACCCTCAGATAATGGTGGCTCATCCCTTACTAAATACACTATCTATCACAATGTTATCCAGACACACCCACTCCCCTCCATCTCCCTCTCCGACATAGCTCTCCGTTCCTTCCTCCTCTCCTCTCTCTCCCTCGACTCAAATGTAGACTACACCATCACCTCTCACATCTCCATTGGTGAATCCATCCCTTCTGACCACCGTACCTTCATAGTAGGTACCATTCCATCTGCTCCTTCTCCTCCTATCCGTCAAGATGTATACATAGATGGATAGATAGCATCGATAGATCTATCATGAGACTTACCTGTTAGTAATGGAGAAGGTGAAATCATTTGATTTGTACTGGAGATGAAATAGTTTAATTGAGTATACTGTGGTGTGGAAGAAAGAGAGCTGATTTGATTTGTTACGGAGGGATTGTAGAAATTAATGACGTATTTGTTTACAGTAACAGCTATTAATGAAATGGGAGAGAGAGAGATAAGTACACCATTGGAGATTACTGCTGCTAGAGAACCTACTCCTCCATAATCATTATAGTTAGTATCATCAACAGCTGGTTCCATTACTATTAGTTATAGTCCTCCCTTCTCAGATGGAGGTGATCCACTGCTTGGATACATAGTGTAACATTAAGAAGTAGGAACGACAATCCCATCTGATATGAATATAAGTGGATTAACAGTAGATAAACAATACGCAATAGAAGTATTATCTATAAACAACATAGGTGATTCAGAATGGTCTGATACTCTCTTCCACTTTGCTTCTGATGTTCCCTCATCTCTCTCTCCTCCCACTCTCCAACTAATCTCTCGAGGTGACTCTTCCCTCACAATAGAATGCACCAAACCCACCACTTCTACTCTCCCTATCCTTGGTTATTCTCTCTATATTAATATTAAATATGTCATCATTTATCAATAATAAGAGTGTATTCAGCTCTTTATTGAAGATGTTAAGTAAATAGATAGAGACACATCATGTGAGACTACTAGAGATAGGGTTATGGATTAATATAAGAGAGTGAAGGTTGAGTATTTAGATGGGAAGTATGCAATGTAGGCAGGAATAGTATTGAGGTATTTGGAAGAAGTGAGGAAGAGAAGAGTGGTGGTTAATGTTAAGACTATAGTGAAGGAAGCTATTGTACTGATGGAGAGGGGGAGGATAAGGGAGTTTGTGCTTTAGATTGATTAAGGGACGAAGTAGTAGATGTAAGGGTTATAGAAAGGAGAGAGAGTTTAATTGAGTGCATTCTCTATTAAAGGATTGTGGAAGCAAGAACAATGTATGAAAGTAATAGTTAGATAAGTTGTATGACTTAGGATATAAACATTTAGTATCCTTTTGTCAGGAATTTCCTAGATTAAAGATACTTAGTGTTACTATTGTTGATTAAGGGATTTTAAAGGATATTCCTAATATGGAAAACACTTAAGATTAATCTAAAGAGAAGGTTATGTCATCTATTGTTATATCCCAAAGTAACATCAGTAACATCAACTAGTGATCACTTGACCACTCTCAATCACTTCTCATGTGTCTCTTATCTCAACAGATCAATCTCCTCTTACAAACACCTCCTTTCCCTCCTTAATGAATCCACCCTTACTAAATCAATTCAAGAATGCATTATCACTTACAATGGTCCCCCTATTCAAATAGACTCTGTAATTCAACATTAAATATTTACATAATATGAAAATAGATTCTAAGATTACTCTCCACTCTGAAGACTACACTGGCAGTAACAAATGGAGACCAGCAATAGCACGCAATAATGATAATGAATTAGGTTATTAAGGAAGACTACAGTCACAGACTTCTCTTTAATTGCAAATGCCTAAACCTAACAACATAGGATTAGAAGACATTGCAGGAGGAGAAAATGGAAGAAACTTATGATTGTTATCTAAGCAGTACTTACTTATGGGAACACCTAAACTCAGATAGTTTGGAGTAGGAGATCCAACACCTACTTCTA
>JAGYYO010000289.1:0-10965 GCA_021441625.1 Diophrys sp. 3 WChen-2021
AGCATTCGCAGATGATCTCCTAATCAGAGCAAATAGCGCAGCGGAGCTAGAAGAGCTCATCATTCTGATAGAAAGAGCCCTAGAGACCGGAGGTCTCGCTATTGCCAAGAATAAGTCTTGTATCATTAGCAATCAGAAACAGATGAAGGGAGCATGCGGAATTAGGTATGACAAGACACTCAAGTATCTGGGAGTCAGCATAGGTATGTGGAAAACTTATGTATAGAGAGATTGGAGGAAGGGTCTAAGAAACAGGATCAATCTTGTCAAATATAATCTGAGTAAACTCGGAACCAACCACTCAATAAGAGCTATT
Source organism: Diophrys sp. 3 WChen-2021 (assembly GCA_021441625.1). Classification (NCBI taxonomy): domain Eukaryota; phylum Ciliophora; class Spirotrichea; order Euplotida; family Uronychiidae; genus Diophrys; species Diophrys sp. 3 WChen-2021. The sequence goes on from JAGYYO010000289.1 coordinate 317, forward strand.
ATCGGGAACATCTACATAGATAGCTGGATAAATTATCAGGTAATTGGACTGTTAGGAGGGGCTATGATAGAAGAATCAGATGTGCATAAAGCATTTGACAGAGCATCTAAAGCCATCCTCAATCTGCCTCAAAACACCAAAAGAGAGACTCTATAGATGGTATACCCAAATGAACATAAACTCAGCACAGTCTAAAAGCAATTGAAGATGATTGAGTAGAGGAATCACCAGCACAATCAGCAACACATAAATGAACTTCACAAAGAGTTCGCTTAAAAGGAATGTGAGAGGAAGAGGATGGAGCGAGTCAAAGCTCGCATCGTGGGGAATAAACTGGATTAGTTCAGAGGGATGGTAAAGGTCTTACAGGGAAGGGTGTATGTAGAAGGAAAACCCGTCACATGTAACTGAGGATCATTCTATTAGATCAAGAAACATCGGCAGTGTGATAATGAATACAAGAGATAAGCTGAGAGAGTATGCAAAAGACTGGAAAGGTGGAATCACTTTAGCTAGAATTAAGTTGGAAGGCTGATGGAAGAGACTCATGAGCTCAGATAGAATCTGATGAAACAACTACAAAATAAGAAGTAGATCAAACATTTTGAGAATGAAATAAAAGAAATGTAAGTCAGAAAAATGGAAGATAATGAAAAATTGGATAACCTCCTATGCAAACTCAGAACTAGGGGAGACAGACTAGCCCTGCTTGAAGAGTAGAATAAAGCCATCGAGGAGAGACTACTTTAATTCGAACAGAGGTAAATGCAAAGACAATATATAGAATCATCCACTTATAGAGAGAGCGAGAAGGAAGGTAATAGTGATCCGACAAAAGAAGACAATGGTTCTGTAAAGATAGAAAATGGAGATCTGGATCCAGACCAAGAAGAGTAATAAGTGAAAGAGAGGGACAACTAGAAGAAAAAGGAGGTAATGATCTCTGAGGAAGACTATGCTGAAGTTGAGACTTAAGATCTCACTAAACAGTCAGGAAACAGTAAGAGCTACAGGAAAAGAGTTGACAAATAGAAAATTAAACTTTAGGAAGCAGTCATGAGATGCATGGCCAATCAGACCTATGAGGGTAGTCAAGATATTAATTACAAAGAGACGGAGGAACCAGTGACATAACAGATGCAGGGACAGAGAAAATCTGAGAGACTAAAACAGAAATCAACGCAGAGATAAGGTAAAAGCTAATCATAGGGGAAATTCAAGCAGTCATTGATTTGATTCATAACAATAACAATCTCTTTTTCTTACTTGAAATTACATGAATGACATTTAGAATGTTAAGATGTGTTTGATCTAGTAGAACTGAGCGAGATAGCAGCAGGAGCTCTCTTATGTTTGTTAGGAGAACTCCATGATGCTCCTCCCTATAAAAACAGTGTCTAAGACTATGTCCGTCTCACCACAGATGAACTCTGTGGTCTCTTACTCATTTCTTATTTTCTCCTCTCTGCACTTTACTTAACACATTCATAAACACTTGTCACATTCTCCTATACAAATATTTAAGACACTGTTCTCCTCAGTGGCACTCTAATCTCCTTCTTCATGTATCTCTTCCTTTACATGTATTTCTCTAAGTATTGATCATCAGTAACCTTCAATTTAACTTTCCATAGTTTCATTTTATTAGTGAGACTACACCTATATGTGAATAGCCAGTGTCTAGTGGACATTCATTGACTTCGATATAGAGTAATATGGTGGCAAGTGAGATAGTGCTAGATGGAGGGGAAAGGAAGGAGAGAGTGGCTGGGACACCGTTGGTGTTTATAACTAAGTATTAGGAGGAGAGTTAGTTGAAATTGCCAGATGTGTTGCAGAAGAGTAACAATCTATTAGAATTAATCAATGACTGCGTGCTCCTATTATCTTTACTTGGGTTTTGAGAGGGTCGTATTCGAGGAGTTCATTGTATCTACGCTGGATTCCTATCATTATTATCTTAACTTCTTCTATCCAGGTTTTCCATAGGACTTGGTTAAGGACTTGAACGGTTTCATCTTCCATATTTCGGGTGTTGCCTAGTACAGTAAAATGCCACAAACTTTTCTAAAGAAGGTTTAAATAAATATAGAATTAAACTGTTCTTATGGTTTCAGTATTTCTGTTTTTAATGTATTATCTATTTAATCTTCTCACACTTCACAAATCCTTTCAAAAATGTCATAATAAACGAATCACTCCAAATATGATAGTGCGTTTCTTCAAACAACTACCCCTTCCAATCAAACACCACTTAAATCTCTACAAATTCCAGTGTTTTCCTCTACGAAATAACCAACGACTACAACGCAAAAGCCAACCTTTTCTCATCCGTAAATGAAACCCTTTTAAATCTATCTTTAAATGTAAATGCTCTCAACATTAACCCTTCCATTGCCTACATCATTTACAACAGCATTTCAAACCCTATCCATGTCCTTCCATCTAACTTCACACTTAACAAATACTTAAAAGGATTACATTTAGGCCATAACTATTTCCCACACAATTCATCTAATTTATTAACATATAGATCATCGTATGGAATTTATGATAACTGGACAAATTAGGCTAATGACCAATTATTAACTACTGTGTATTTATAGTTATCACCAAGACCACCTAGGTGACCTCCTTCTTTTACTTTTAGTTTCTTAGTGATATCTTGAGGGAAAGGGTTGATGGAGATATGGATGGTCCAAGAGGGAGGGATTGAGTATACTTCGTCTTCTATGCGACAATTAGATTGCTGGACTTTAGAGAGGTGGAGGACAAGGCGAATATAGAGGGAGGGGATGGGGCGGAGGGATTTTATATCGTGGAATGCTTTCTTTATTTGGCAGAGATCAAATATATCTACTTGGGATACTTTTAAATACGTAAGAGTAGATGATAACTTAAGTATTTCATCTGACCATCTCAGAATAGTAAGATGTCTTAGATTCTTTAAACTAACTAATTACTTATCAAATGTATTCAATGATAACCCTATATTAACATTAACACTCTATAGTGGTTTTAATTCTTTCTTAGAAATAGTCTACTTCTCTATTGCTAGGTTCTTTAATCTAGATAGATACGTACTCCCTAGTATAAATATCTCGGCACTTCTAGTAGTCTTAATACTCAATGTTTATAAACACTTCAGCCCCTCTTTCTAAAACAATACTGTCCATGTCTCTTCATCAATATCTGTCTTAATCCCTGTGATCATCTTCAGAATACATATTTATTCAATATGGGTAAGAGAGTATCTGCTCTTGTCTTTTTATTTGAGAGGCAGCACAGAGCAGAAGGCTGAACTATTCTACAAAGATATAGATTCTAGAATATCTATAGGCCATTTCCTGTCAGATATTCTCTTAAAGATATTATTTACCTCATTACTTTTACATGGTCGACTTCGAGCATGAAATATGATAAACCATGTACATGAATTAAGTCTGATTAATCCCCCTTCATCCCTGTAATCTCTAAATACGTCAACACACTATACACTTAAAATCACATCTACTTCACCATTCCCACCAAATCACTCAACACACACCTCACTCTCACCACACTCCCCTATACCTTAGCATCCATAACTAATCTCTTAATATTATATGCTATATTAACCATTAATATACGTCTATCTAGTCTGTGGTGCTTAGACAACAGAATAGGGATACGACTACTGTCATAGTCACGACTGTTTAGCAGGAGGAGAGGACCAGGAGAGAAGAGAGAGGAGGGGAGAGAAGGGAGAGAGAGACGGAAGGGCTTGGAGAGGGAATGGAAGAACGGGAGGATTTGGTCTTTGGAGTAGCAATATGATATTATTAGAGGGATATTCATTTATTACACTAATTACGCAATGTGACATTTATATACAATCTATCTGATTATGAGAATAGAATAACTAAATAAGAGATACTTGAGATCAAAGCAATGAAGAAAGTGGAAAAGAGCAATGAATTAGACTTTGACTTAGGGGAAGGGGATGATCATGTGTCTTAGATTATTGCATTGAGTCATAAACAAACAACGGAATTAGAGATAAAGAATGAGGATATTTAGATATTTGATGCAAAGAAGTTAGATAAGTTTAAAGAATTGAAGAGTCTAGATTTGAGTATGAATTAGGGAGTAATATGGATAATCTCTGAGAAATAATAATCAATATTATCCTTCAATTCCTCCAAACCAAGAAGCAGCATTATCTTCCCCTCTGTCTTCTAACCAGATTGAATATGGATGCCTCCCTTCCCTTTCCCGCCACTGAGTAGGCACTTACTTTCAGAGACTTCATCTTACTCGCAGAAAGGAGTTCTTGCTATCCCGAAGCATCCACCTTTGGTATAGAGGCACATTCCTTAGTATCTCTCCCGTTAAGAACGGTCCGGCCCCGCCCCGGTATCAGTGGAGAAGACAGTGTCGCTTCTCAAACTTTATCAGTTTAGAGATAAGATTATGTGGACTCTCCAATTACCCTATTGAGTGTTGTTCCTACATTTTCAGTCTTCCAGAAGAGTGTGCAGCTGTAGGAATACTTAGTGGCAACACGTGACTCAGGTGGTTGGGCAGGCTCCGCCGAAAATTAGAATTTTAATTTTTAATTTAATTATTTAGATCTAGATTTGAGTATGAATTAGATGTTCATTCCAATGTGAGGGATTTCTATTAAATTCCATAGTCCCATATTGTAGGATGTACTAGTCTATAATCTAGATTATTTAATATAGTTCTAGAATAATCATGCAAACCAAGTGGCACTATTGTCTGTGTTCCCTTCCTCAAGCCAGGCAGCATAGACTTCATTACCGTCAGCGGTACTGATTTAGGCAATGTTATAAACCAGAGCATAAATGGCATCTGAGAATCCCTCAACAGTATCGGGATAGTCATCATAAGTGGGTCTTCCGTCACTGTATCCCCAGAAGGTGTAAACATTATCATCATCTTCCCCTATTTCTTCTATGGCAATATCATAGAGGTCAGAGCAGATTTCTTTCTTGTACTCTCTTCTTTGCTTTCTGTCAGACACATTCAATTCTTTCTTAAACAATAATTTATATAGAAATTTTAAAAATGTGAAGATAAAGGAATAAAGGAACAAACACGGAGCATCTTTGCCTTTAAAGCAGTGTTTAATCAAGATATGTTCAGATTAGGTCGAGAAAGAAGTAGTTTGAACACTTGATTGACAAGAGTAACTTGAAAGTTTGGTTTATTGAGCAAAACTAGTTTCACACTGATTATAGCACCTGAGGAAGAATAAAAGAATGGTAGCCAGGCCTTCTAATCTCTATTAAACAGTATGCATCAAAGTAATGAAAGTTTTGGGGTTTTGGGAGTACAAATCCTGTGATTCCTTATATTTTTAATACTAACACTTATTGATAGGTAAATGATGAATACCAGTTATGATTCATTTACCGTCATCATCCCCTTCCTGGCACAAGATATATTCCATATTTGAAAAAAAATTAATTTAATTTTAATTCATTCATCCTGTCCGGAAGCCCGTTCCAAGAAAGGGCTGCCATTTATATAAATGGATAAAATGGAACAATATGAGATCTGGCCCATGTTGGCCATCTGTCCAAAGAAGAAATCAAATTTGATAGGCTTAGGTGAATTACAATTATTTTTCCTAATTTCTTTAATCCAGACACATAGTCATTAACGTATTTAGCAAATGCATAAATTGTGTCATCGCCGAATGATTTAGCTAGCACGTCAAGGATGGCTCCAAAGTCTCTAGCTTGAGAGTAACAGACTTTAGTGAAGAGTCTCTTTTCTCTCTTTGAATCTTTCTCGGCATCTTCCATCTTTTAAACACAACCACTTACTAACTAACTAACTAACTAATCATTGAGAACCGACTATTTTCCCCTAGTCGTATTACTTTTGGGGCTGGGATTCCTTGATCAAGATTAACTTTATTATTAAGTGTATTATCTCCAAGTTCATTCTGATCAGATTCATATACTTAGTCTATTATCTAAAGTCTTAATCCATTGTCTAGCAAAATATCTCACCTATCTTCTCTTTGCTCCGACGGATCTTTAAATATAAAGAGGAAGGGGACTGCGCTGATAAATTTGCATTAGGAATGGAAATGTCATATTACAAGGTTTCAATACTATACTGTCTTACTCATAGAGTATTCCTTCTTTCTGTTTCGATAATATCCTCGGTGGCATATGACTTAGACTCTCATGCAAAGGAACTGAATCATTTAAAACTAATATAGTGAATCATCTTTCATTCATTTTTAATCAAAGAATAACACAACCACTTTGATTTATTATCATTTAATAAGCTATAGATTCTATTCCACATCCTCTTCAATTTTCTTGAAGTTCTCCTATGATCTCTGGCCTTGTAGTTACTAAGACCAGTGATAGTGCTTCCATTATCTTCAATAGCAAACCCGAGTGAGTCGGAGTCTTCGCCATCAAAGATAGCATCAACTTCGAGCTTCTTCCACTTTGTGGCAGCTGTAAGGCAGACTGCTGCTAAGGAGGCGATGAGGATTATGAATTTCATTTTAAATATTATTCAAGGAGGACCCTTAAATAGTCTGAAGTTGCCGACTTTATTATACGAAGCTTGAGAGTGCTATCCCTAGTCGCACCGGTTTTTAGTACTTCACTATTCAACTGATCAGGCTTTCTTATCGATTCAAAGGCTTGACTATGTAAGATAGTGTTGGGTCTATTAAGATCGGTACGTCAGAAGAAATAATTCATATTTTAAATCAATATTCCTGATCCTGTTCTGAATCTAAAAAAGAGTATATAATTAAGTATTAATTGTGAACTCAATAGATTAAATTTTAAATAAAAAGAAATTCCAACTTTACATTAACTTATCTAAGAAAAATTGGCACAACTTTTTTAAGACAATCGAGTTACAAGTTTTGGGAAATGCTTCTCAAGTCGCTACTTTAGCTGCTGAGAACCTTGTCCGAACGGATATATTGTTAGTAATCTATTAAAACTCAAACTATTGATATCGAATGCCCGAACGAGAGTACCATTAAGAAAGCCAAACTTTAAGTCACTCATAATTAATTTAAGAGCTCCAAAATTTTACAATGTGATGGGTGAGTACGAGAAGATCAATCTCGACCAATATTCTATACCAAGCATCTTTGCTTATCTATTTAAAAGCGCAAAAAGTATAATTAGAGTAGATAAAGCATTAAAATGTGGTTTTAGTATAGCTACAACATCGAATTAAATACAATTCTGAAACAGGAAAATCTTAAAGACAAAAAGATGTATGACTTAATAACAATAGACTTGGAGATATTCGTTGCATCAATTCAGAATGTAAAACTATTCACATAAAATCATATTTAAAACGCGAGCATTTCTCAACAAGATAATACAAATATCTTTATTTTTGTTAAGCCTTATTATACTTATAATCTTCTTTTAGTTCTAATAAATTAAATGTCTGGCTAATTTTCACTCTTAGAAGCAAGAAGAGCTCAAAACAAGAACTACAAGAATCCAGAACGCAAGTATTGGAAGTCATACAGACCTGCTCACTAATCAAACACAGGCCATTCAATCCAAAGTGTAGCTTTCTGTCCCTCTTACGAACAAAGGTTTGCAGTAGCATTTAGTACAAGAGTAGAAGTAAACACATTCGAGGTTGAAGAATCAGGTGACTACGAAGTCTCCTTAAAGCCAGCTAATTTCAATTTTACAGACCTAACGCTCTGCACAACTCTCCGTCAAGATGGCAAGCTCTTAGGAACCAGTGACAAATCTGGTCAAGTGTCCATCGATCAATTAGAAACTAAAACCCGTCTTCGTAGATTCACCCCTGAAAAGCAAACAGGTGTAGTTGCTTCTTCCACTTCGATTGCTCCCATGTCTTATCTAACCTTCTCTCCCTTTGATTAATCACTGATTATGTCATGTAATGATCATGGTAATATCTATGTATTTGATATAGGGACTGAATAACTATCGCATGAAGTAAAGACAGCACATAGTGATTATTGTAAATAGGTTATGTGGATTGATTAGAATAGACATGAGAGAGAAGGGGAATTTAATATGGTCAAAATGACTAGATTAGTCACCTTTAAAAGATTCAATTTAGCGAAATAAGTGCTTGAACGTGCAATAAAACATAGCCTGCCATCATAATTTAAATATACTCGGTGCTTTGATACTTTCTCATTTCAGTCTACTATCCTATCTGGAGGATATGATAAATGTGTTAAGTTATGGGATGTAAGAAATCTAACTGAAGTAGTCAAAGAATAAGAATTTGAAGAACCAATTGAGAAGTTTACATAGATGCCTTAAGGATAAATAGGAATAGTCTCAGGTAGTCAAGTTATTGGATTTGATGTACAAGAATGGAGCATAGGTAATATCCTCACCTCTCATCAGAAAGCAATCACCCAAGTCTACTACGAACCCATCAAAGAAAGACTAATCACAAGTGGCCAAGACTCCCATATGAAATTCACTGATCTTGACAAAAACACACTCACCTACAACATTAAATACCCATCTGAAGTAATGGACTTTTCATTCTCTTGTCACTCTAAGTTCTATGCTGTAGGTCTCCACTCTGGTGCTCTCCATCTAAGAGTTAAAGCAAAGGAAAACGAAGAAGAGGAAGACAACAGAGATCCATTAAGAGATTTATTAAAGGAAGAGTTTCATTCAACATCTAAGAATTATAGATATTTCTATAGAGGGTAGTATACAAAGGCTATGGAGGATGAGATTACAACATAGAGAGTCAAGAAGATTAAATTGAAACCTCATGAGAAATTGATGAAAAGGTTTGAATATGGGAAAGCTTTGATGGCAGTGCTGGAGAAGAGGTAGAATCCTGAATAGGCTATTTCTGTGATAGAAGAATTATTTACTTTTTATTCTTTTCGTGAGAACTTTAATTTTAATTCCATCCATAGAAGAATTAATTAAAAGAGATGCTCTAATCCTTGCTCTTTGCAATAAAACAGAAGGTGAAGTCCTAAGCATCCTATCCTTCCTTGAATGGAAAATGCTAGATAATAGATACATCTCCCTCTTGCTCGAAGTATTCAATATCCTGATTGATCTATACGCTCCTGCTCTCAAGCATTCCTCTGTAGTCAAATTCCAATTTGCTAAAGTCCAAGAGATCCTCAGAAAAGAGATCGATCTCCAAAAAGAGTTAATATAAATCCAAAGCAAGATTGATTTATTATTATGAATTAGATGATTCAAATATAAGATAAACTCAATCTGCCTAAACTTACTCATCTGTTATTTAATATAATTATAAATGAGAATCTTTATTGCACTCGTATTAGTAGCTGCTGTACTGGCATCTCCCATTACTCATGAGATGGTCAACCAAATCAAGAGTTCAACTAAGAACTGGACTCCTGCTGAGGTTCATGAGAACAAGTTCGCCAACTGGACTGAAGAGGAGATCAAGGGACTCATGGGAACCATTATGGATCAAGAATATGAAGAAATCTATGATGATGAGGAGCTAGATGCCGATCTTCCAGCTAACTTTGATGCTACTACTGAATGGCCAGATTGTGTCCATGAAATCAGAGATCAAGCTCACTGTGGATCATGCTGGGCTTTTGGAGCTTCTGAAGCTATGACTGACAGACTCTGTATCCAAAAGGGAGTTGATGTAGTTCTCTCTCCTCAGGATATGGTCTCTTGTGACTATCTTGACTTGGGATGCAGTGGAGGAAGACTCTTCACCGCCTGGTCTTACCTTACCATCTTCGGAGTTACTTCTGATGAGTGCAGACCATACACTGCTGCTGAGGGAAAGGTCGAGAAATGCCAAAGAAACAAATGTTTCGCAGATGATGTTGCTTACGAGAAACACTACTGTGGAGTTCCTATTTCCAAGTTCACTCAAAATTCCATCAAGAAGGAAATCATGACTAACGGTCCAATGGAAACTGCCTTCATGGTCTATGAAGATTTCTTAAGCTACAAGGAAGGAATCTATGTCCAAAACTCAATGAAACTCTTGGGAGGTCATGCCATCAAGATCGTTGGATGGGGTGAAGAAGAGGACAAAGACCACCCAGGAAAGACCATCAAGTACTACAAACTCGCTAACTCATGGGGAACTGACTGGGGAGAAGATGGTTACTTCAGAATGAAGATCGGAACCGCCAGCTTAAACATGCAGGGAGTCTGGGCTTGCAATCCCAGAAACTGATGATTCTTCTAACATTATTACATCTGTATTTATCTCAGAACAAACTGACCTTTATCTCTCCAGCTGCTCTTTCCTCTCTTAACCATCTTCACTCCCTTGACTTATCAGTTAACATGTTAACCTCTATCCCTTCATCTCTCCCATCCTCTCTCCGTGATCTTAACCTTTCCAATAATAAAATAAGTACAATATCCAACCTAACTAAACTTAATTAATTAAATATTGACTTATATATCAACCCTAGTATGAAAAAGTAGTATTTCTGTCTTTCTTCATCGAATCTCTTAAGTGTTAATCCATGACAACCTTTAATGTTAATATCTGACAACCTTTCTTTTATGGCCAGATATTTCCTTTTCTTAGGGTAGTTTTTCTTCCACGGATTTCCTTTCCTGTGAACAGGAATTCCTTCATAATCCTGAGCAGAAAAAGGTTGTCATGGATTA
>JAGYYO010000290.1:0-10942 GCA_021441625.1 Diophrys sp. 3 WChen-2021
TTTGGCTCTGAGAATTCCTGCAATGGATTAGAAGGTGAAACCATTGTTGTAAATATTAATGATCTCTTTGTCTATCAAAGTCTAATCCCTAGCTGTTGCTTATCCTTTATCAATTATTAAATTAGATTTTTTATCTTTATGACTCTGAATACCCAACCCATACTTTCATTCTTCTCTCAACTCCATAGTCCTACATCCCTTCTAAAGAGATTTCTATAGTTATTAAACTTCTTCCAAAACCACTTCTCTTATCCTAAGTCTATAATCCTCTTCTCATTCATTCGACTCTCACATAAACCCCGACATCAGATACTGAGGCAGTCTCAAATCAGAACAGAACGCCAAAGAAGAATAAAAGAACAATACACAAAATAAAGACATCAAAGTCATAACAGAAGAAGACAACATAGTAAGTATAGCAAACAATAACAATTTAGATAAACAATGAAAACAAAAGAACAGTTATGAATTAGTAGATCTAGACAATAGTAGATTAGTAACTGCATGTTAATCATTAGAAGAATATAAGTGTTGTAGAAATACTCTTATTGATCTAATTATGCTCTTGGGAAGTAATACAATGAGACTGTAATGGCTATTGAAGAGGTTAGAGATACACTTAGTAAGAAAATGAGGAAAGGAAAAGAGGTTACTTATTAAGGCATAGATAAAACTGAATTGGTGTGACTTTGAATTAAAGAAATTTAGAAGCTTGAGAAATTGATAAGAGAATGAGGTTAGCAAGAATGCATTAGAAGAAAGGGAAAGGCATATGAATAAGTTTGAGAATGGTAGCTGAGAGGGATTTAATAAGTGAGTTATATTCATTAGAGATGGAGATAGAGAAGTAAGAGTGGTGAAGTTGAGGGATTTGGTAATGAATACATCAGAGCAATTTAGTATGATATAAGTGAGTGTGAAGAAGCTATGAAGGAGAAGGAATGGTGTCTCAGGTTTAGAGGAGTCAAGTAAGAGAAGATATTTATAAGAAGGATGTGAAAGTAGGATTATTAATTGACATGGAATGCTGAGGAGGGATAGGAGACTTTGAGAGGTATTCAATCTCAAAGAAGATAGAGATCTTAAAGAATTGTTTCTGTATTATTTAAAAGCTCTGCCTTCTGAGTTCTGTTTCTCTTGGCAGTGATTAAGTTTGAAGTGAGGTTTTGAATGGAAATGAATTGGAGAGACTAGTGTACTGGACTAAAGGATGCGACAGAGAGGATGTTATATTCTCAGTGTGAAGTCTTAGCAAGAGGAGAGTTCTTCGAGGCATGTGGACTATAAACCTAACAAAATTACTAACATGTCTCCTTCCCACTCCAAAACCCCTATACCTACAATACATATCTATCCTAATTAACAAGAGTAACAGCACCATGCTTTGTCCCTGCTCCTGCCCCCATATTTCTCACCAGCTCCAACTTAAGAGTGCACAGTCATATAACTAATTCTACTCTACTACTAAGTAATTAAACTAAACAATAAGAAGAAACTATAGATAGAAGCTAAAGAACTGTTTACTCTCTTGATCTTTAAAATTATAACTATTAATTAAAATAGGGTCCATTTATTGGGGGTAACTAATCAGGATAAATTACGACGTAGCTTATCTCTTTTCGAAGCAAGCCAACACTTCCTCTTATTACTCTTATTAATACAACTCCACTCTTTCATACTCTTCTAATTCATTTGAATCGACTTCTTTGTAGTGAGAAACAAACTTTTTCTCTTCTTTTTAGATCTGGACTTGACAGGAAAGACTATCACTCTCTAAGAGAAATGAGTCGGATCTCAGGAAAATAGAAGTAAACACTCTAAGAGGAAACTTAGTCTCTCCCTGAACCTCACAAAACCTCCACTTCATCTTCAACGTCAACTATTTAATAATCATCACCACCATTCTTTCATGAAAATTCAAATTAATATTGTAACTCTATTATTGCCTTAAAAATGTCCAAGAATGTGGTCCCGGAGATCCTCCGGATGCTTTATCACCTAGCAATGAAAGAAACCATCCTCTTCGTTGATGTACAGCAGAAGCCCAAAGAAGTATGGCGAGAAGGGGTAGAGCTAACAAATTAACTTTGCTAGATTGAGTAAATTTCATAAAGTCCATAATGAATACTTTCTTCACTAGGGTAAAAGCTCAAAAAGCATCGTCTCCTTGATTAAGGACGAAATTCCATCTCCAATCATTTAGAGATCCTCCGGGTATTCAGGTGAGTGAAATATCAAATGTATCACTAAACACTTTCAATCCACTGAGTGCCTTGAGGAAAGATTCAACTCTAGAAATGAATTCTTTAAAAACTAAAAATAACTTTTAATTCTTATGTGGCATTTTTAACATTCTTTCTTTCATTTTCAAATAAAATAATATTGCCACATTGAGGTTCCTCTCCTCCGGTTGCTTAAAGTTGACTCTAATCTGTCTAAGTACTCTTTACTTACTTTGATTGATAGTAAAGCTTCTTACCTGCAATGATTCCTCATTTCATTGTTGAACAGAAAAGTTCTACACATGATGAGTAAATGGTTCAGGAGTGGTATGTAGGAGCTCCACTACAATCTATTCTAAGAACTTTCTTATATTTATCTGCTCCTGTAAAAAGCAGTGTCAAGCATTTAGAATTTCATTAGAAGCTTATCCTTGGAAGAAAAATGAATAGGAGCATTTGGTTTGCACCCTCACTAGTTGTTGTCTTGTGCAAACTCTTACACTTGGCCTCGTTTGACCCAATCATAGTATATTAATTCATTCAGTCTTTGTCTACTATACCAATTTCCTCGACTAGATTTAGTTATCCAGGAGCTTTATTTGTTGATCCTAAAGTTGATAATCTTTAAATTCTCTAAATATAGAGTGAGTAAGCAATTAATCCTTTTCTTCAACCTCTTTGATTCAAATTCGAGCTTTACAGTGTTCCAAAATTGATGAATCATAATGTTTAAATTTAAATGTTTCATTATGTGGCTATAAGTGAGCTTTTACAGTTTAGCTTCTGAGAAAGAATGAGATTGGTAAGAGTATTAATTTAATCTAAGCCCATCGTATTCTTTTAGCAATATACCTGAATACTTTAACTTAAACATGCTTCAGATCCATTATCCTTCGACAAAGTAACTCATGAGAGTCTTCAGGCATGATATGGCTTAAAGTATTATAAAGAATATTAAGAATTGCAAGGAAACCTTGTCTAAGGGATCCCTTATTGTAATAATGATGTCTTAAATATAGACAATCTAAATAACCATCTCATTTTCCATTCTAAACCTAGCTAGATGATTGAATTGTTTTGCTTTTCTAAAGAGAATTTCAGGTAACTTATCATTAGGATTCTTACTTACTTTTATGAGACTTATGTCTATGATTTACATAAAACTTCCTCTCTTGGTTTCTTTCATGTGGCTGCAGTTTGACACTGGCCATCTTGAGAGATGGAAGCCTAACTAGAGAATAATTGAAGAAGTATTAATAATTCTATTGGCAGTCTTCATATATGTAAAGGTGACATTCGCAAATGCAGATTAACAAAGTAGAATAATGATAGTCTAAGAGATCCTGGCAAACTGATTCTCTGCTACGAAGTTGGCCCCCACGAGAACCTGGATTCTCGAGTCTTTCAAAGTTTGAATTACATGTTTTTGTTAAAAAATGGCATATGGCAACGTTCCCAAGCCCATTGCAGAGAAGGCTAGAGAAATGCAGAGAGAATCGAGCATGCATTCAGTAAGAGAAAGAGGAAAGCAATCACAAAGATAGGGATAGTCAGGAACTATATACTCGTACCATTTAACAATACTTTTATTACATTTGCCTTCATAGATATAAAGTCAAGACATTAAACGAAACAAGATAGCCTCCCATTTAGCTATTAAGCTATAATCTACCCACCAGATCCAGTATCTGACTATCTTATCCCCCATTAACAAGACCAATGATTAAACTCAACCACATATTTCAACAGATATTCCACATTCATTGTACTATATAAATATCCTATTGAAGAATGATATGTATTATTAGTTACTTGTGAGGGTAGATTGATAGTGAGTAAAAAGGAAGAGTGTTGGAATGTGGTTAATAATGGTTAATAGGGAGGACGATGGGAAAGGGTGTTAGATTGATGGAAGGGGGAAGGGGAAGGGGAAGATAGTGAGAGGGAAGAGGACTGGAAGGAGTGGAATGGGAGGGTATGGTGGGTTATTGTCTAGAAGACGGGTTTCTAGAATTTGCTTTATCTGGGATTGAATTTGAATTACTTATTCAACACAGGATATTATCTTAAGACTAAAATATTGATAACTTGTCTCTCTCAATTTATTTTTGGTTAACTGACTTAATTACTATTTTACTTCCATAAAATACTCATTTAAATGGATTAATTAGATTTATTTGTGACTGAATTTAAAAGTCTCAGTCTTCTTCTCCTATGACTATATGACTTTCTAAGTCTTTCTAAGAAACCCAAAACCCCTTAGTACTTCTCAATGTGCAAAGAGACTTCTCATCCGAGTTTCCATTCTCAGGCTGAGAAGAGTGCCAAAGTGAGCTTAAGTCGATGGAAAACGGAGGTGGGGACGACATCGGAGAAAGTTTTGGTTGTTTCTTCTACAGATGAAGGCACAAGGAGATGGAGCGAAGTAGGAATCACAGACGATGTAGACTAGTTTTCACAAATCTTATCACTGTCGATTGGAATTACTATAAGCTACCACTGAAAGTAATATTCTTATCAAATCCCCTTCTAAAATATGTTAAAAATCAGTCCTTCGCATAGCTTCCTCAATCAAACATCCAAGTGTACCTTTCCCCAAAGGTACTCTCATCCTCTATCCCAGTTCCCAAAGCTCTATACCCCACCTCTCCCTCTCCATTCCCCCAAGAGTCAAACCCCAATTCCCCTCCCCTCCCCCTTCCCCAAATCCAAATCCATTCTCCCCGTCTCCTCTCCCATTTCTTCCCTGACCCTATCATTACTTCTTGATCTAACCATCCCATATGAAGTAACTACAGTATGCTTCTCTATCCCAAAGCATACAGATCGATGGATTTAATTAGTGGATGTTGGTGTTATTCATACACTAATGGATCCACGTGTTGAATATCAGATGTTTAGTCTAAGGTAGAATTAAGGGAGAGAACGAGAGATGAGGGAAATGGTTATTAGACTGTTGGGGTGGTTGGGAAGATGGTTTGTTTTAATATTGAGGGGAGGGGGTGAGGGTCTTGAATATCTTAAATTGAAAGTGGAGGAATAGGGACATAGTAAATTATTACATTCAGCGACTTTAAACTTAAATTGGGAGGATAACACTTGGTTATTTGTAATCTAAGATTGCAGATATTGAAAGTCTAGCAATTACTTGACTTGAATAGATCGGAATGAGAATCGATTCTTCGATCAATACCTCAATAAATGATATAAGTCTAGTGATATCTCCTCTTTCATAAATAATATCTGTTTTGTTTCTCTGATACTCATCATCATTAGTGTAGTGGTACCTGTCTTGAGCATCAATAACTGACCTAATCATATCTTTACCTGATTCTTTCTCTTCTTGAAGCACTTGAGTTATAATGTTCATTATTTCAGGAATCATTAAAGGGAATTTGCTCCATGAGGTTCTTTAGCATAATCCTCAAGAACTATGTACATGTCATGAACACAGTCAACTGCGGAATCTTTAAACTTGTGGAATTGAGGGGTGATTAAAAAAACATAATATCTTTCATGCATAAGGACTTTCTTAATAACGAAGCAAATGATGATCAGCTAAATTATGTTTCTCATTAAGATTAGTAAAGACTAGCTCTTTATCTGCTTATGGCAGATTTAATCTGCCAGAGCAAGCACTCTTTCTAAATATACTGAGTTGATCACCTTCATAAGTTAATCCATCAGCCCATGTGAATTTACCATTCCAGTCCTCTATGTTAGATTCTTAGTCCTTCCTATTCGCAGCTCTAGCTTTCTAAATCTCTCTTCCACAAACTTTGTCATCTACACATTGTCCATTGTACATAGCTCCATCAACGTGAATGTATTTATCAGGTCAGTGAGCCTTGTGTTAGTTCCCTGATTCTATTGCCATTAATTCCTACAATGATAGAGCTATACCTATTGTAGATGATGCACTCAATGCTTCAAAGTAATCTTCAACTTGAATCAATCTCCCATTTCCATTAGCTTAATTATTTATGTTAAGAAAAGTTTGACAGGTGAGTCTTGTGTCAGACTCTGTCTGCACCTCTGTTGAGGTAGTCAAGAGTAAGTCTTAGTAAGTTAGGAAATATAATCTGCTGTAGATTCTTATCATCTTTAATGCCATGCATGGCCGCCAATTTTCCCCCTTAAATGCTTAATTAAACCCATTTTTTGTAGACTGACTTTAATATAAATACCTACAACGTCCTAGAACTCATTGATCTAATGTTGATAAGCAAAATGAACAAGTATGAGACAAATTAAATAGATTGATGTCTTCTAATTAAAGAATTAGTAATTCAAGCCCATCTAAATGACTTAAATCAAGACAGACTAATATTTCTTCAACCAATTGAATTATTAAGCATATTAAACACAAACTCTAAAGTAAAATTAATGAATACCCTAGTTCCTTCTATTTCCCAAGAATTCTAAATCTAAACCAATGCAAACCCCTTCCTAGACAGTATCGACAGAGTATCCCCAAACCCACATTAATAACCATCCCTCTCCCTATAACAATCATTTAAATTAAAACAATAATACTTAATAAGTAACAAATCCTGAGACTACCTCAGCCATTTAATATCCATAGTAATCTAATGAAACATCTGAAGTACAAGAGTGTCAATCATATCGAAACATAGAATAGTAATAGGAAGAAGAAAGTTAACTATAGAGATAGCATTTGAATACAGAGTAAATGAATTATATTGATGGAGAAAGTATATTATTGACAGAGGGTGTTCAAGAGAGGGATGATGTTAAGAGTTGTGATAGATGGAAGGACTAAGGTTAAATAAAGAGAAGAGGGAGAAGGAGATAATTATGGTGAAGAAAGTGTTCTTTTGAGTTAAGGGTAGTGAGAGGAATAGAAAGCAGAGAGGGAATCTATAAGGACTTGTTAAGGATAGGGGCTTGGAATGGGAGATGTTTGAATAGTGGTTTCAAGTATAGGAATGTTAAGGACATCAAGTAGATTGACTATTAGGTATTTAATAATGCAGAAATGGCTTATAGTTTATAAGAAGCATAAGTTACACTGTTATGAAGATTTTTAGATACAGATCGTTCATGAATAACTGTGATTTAAGTGCCTACACTAATGGAGAAGAAGTGAAGGAGGTGCCTCCATCTTTGCTGAAGCTCAAGCCAGTGCATCTCTGATTCTCACTGTGAGAAATAAGAGGAGGCCAGTCTAAGCAGGCAACTAATGAATAGCTTATTTAGAATCTCTAAAAGCAGATATTCTTTTTTAGCTGCCCTCTTGAATATCCAATTATAGAAGTTCCTTCGTGACTGTTCATTTATAAATTAGTTAATAATCAACTTCAACAAAAGAATGCAAGTCGGTTGGAACTACTTTGATGTCCCTCACTTCCTAATCATTTCACCTCCAACTTCCCTTAATAAAGAAATCCTTCTCAAGCACTAAACAAAATCAAATTTGATGAGAAAAATAAAAATGAATTGAAGACTAAAGAATCAGTGATCTTTTTATACGTTGTATGATCTTTTATCTTCTTATACTAAGAATCCTTTTAAACGATGTCTATGATTAAAGAAGAGAACGCTAATATAGGACAAACGACAGATGAGGGGAGGAGTCCATCTAAATTACATGATGATCGGCGATATGCCCTCTCAACCACTGAAGCATCAGTGGTCTTGACAAGGATGACTGGGAAGGGTTGGGGTCCCATGGAATTCTATCTAATCCATCAAATGAACTTTACATTGGAATAAACTTGGTCACTGATATTAATTCAATTACTCTTATTACATATTCAGTTATTTCTCCTACACCAAACACTACTCGTCACACAGTAGGTACTCTTTAATTGACTCAGATTCAATTTCAGAAATCAAATTTGATAAATTAAATAAGACCCACCTACTCTAACAAACTCTAATCCCTATACAAATGAAACACTTCTCCAACTACCATATTGCCTACTTGACTATCCCATGAATGTACTAAATCAATAATCCAGATAGGTAATTATCAAATGACCCCATTGTCCATTGAATAATAAACACAAACATATTACGAACTAGAGTATTGTAATGTCCCATATCACAGAGAGAACATTCATTTGGAAAGGGAGTCTTACTTTTACTACTCTGTATTACTAGTTAGGAGATATGAACAGAAGACTTTATTATTATAGAGATCGAGATTAGATGGATCGTCAAGGGAAACTGTCTGTTTTCATTTAGGATTCTGGTGAACCTACATCTTACGAATACTCCTATGTAATACTTATAATATGCTACTCATTTAAGCCAAATATCCCTATAGAGAACAATAATTAATTTATATAGCTTCACATTTACCCTCCTAAATTAGACCTGATAGTCATAATTCAACTGTCATCACTAATCAATCTCCCAAACCTACATAACACATTAATTAAATTAATAAGCCTTCCTTCCCCATGTATTCACCCTAAACACTCACTACTCCCTTACCTATTCATTCATCCTCATTCATAAACAATCAATTAAAGAATGAATCCATTATAATAACAGATGCACTTGCCTCTGTCTGTCTATTCTGATACTCTTGATTACCTATTATATAAGAGATGGCAACACTTGAATCATGAGTGTTGATGGATAGGATATTCTCTAAGGAAGATGACACGTCGAAAGGAGTGGCTATTTGAAATGGAGAGTTGTGGATTAGAATTAGAGGAAGGGAGAGAGCGGATGGGAGAGAGGTGAGGTGGCTTCAAGGGGGTTGAATGGTAAGGGTAGATAGGGAGGGAGGCTTGTGGATTTGGTGGGTCGGGTGTTCATGGGATCAGGGAGATCTTAGCATATGTTAATAACATAAGATTAACAGAGGAGGTTTAAGTCTTTATTAAAATAGTCAATCTGATTCATTAATTCATGGATCTTCATTTGGATAATTCTTTATCTTCTTTATTCATTCCTGTCTCTTGATTAGCTTAGTTGAATGCATCTCCTCTTCTTGAACCTTCACTGTTAGTTGTTTATCAAATCAAGTCTCATCAGTTATAACCAACTCTCCTTTCTTAACACTCTTTGTTTCTTCAAATTTCTCATTGGTTATACAAATTACTTCATTTTAATTTTAGTCAACTTAGATTGGCATCCTTTCCTAAACCTTATTCTCTCAAGGTCCAATTTCAACATCACAGACTACAAGTCCTTTCATCCCTTTTACTTACTTATCTCTTGTCTTATCATTTCTCTTTCTTAGTTTAGTTTCCTTCTATGAAATTCCAGTAGTAGATACTAAGAATGACTTATTCAGATTAGTTTCTATCTCTGTGCTTTGTTGAGTGCATTTGTTTCCTATTGACTGTTCTTCATGGATTCATTCTATTCATTATTCTAATCTGTCTGAAAGCTCATAATCTTATTCTTATTAGGTGTTTGATGTAATCCTCTCTCTCTTCTCTGTCCTCTTCCCTATTGTCTCTCTCTTTCATTTACATTTCTATCTCAATTGATTTTATAGGTTCTTGGATATATTGCTTACCTTTAGTTTACTGTAGATCTATATCTCCAGCACTTTCATCTGCTTCTGGATCTATAAGACTGTTGATATATCAAACGTGTTATGATGTTTCCTAATGTTGAATGTTCTACTGTATTTTTTGTATATTATGAGTCTCTGTTTCGCATAGGTTTGGTGATTGGGGAGTTATGATAAGGGATCCTACTCCTCTTATTAGTATAGGAACATCTTGTGATTTATCTTGTGTGATGTCTATACTTTTATATTGTGCCATGTACTTGGTTTTTCTCTTCTGGAAAATTACTATGCCAGTTTGTTAATTTGTAGATCCTCAGCTTTTTCTTCACCAGTCTCTAATAGTTAGAGACAATATATTTTAGTTGCTCAAAAAGTCTTCTGCTTGGAAATAGAATGATTATTTTGGTCATCAGTACATGGATCTTATAAATAGATCCTCTCCAATCCACTCTCTATCGTCTGATATTATAGTTAACGACTCACATAGCATTGCACCACTTCATTTCTAATGATTAAATCTGAGAAGTGGCTTCTCATGTTGAACTTGACATAATTTAATAATTACTTAGCTTTGACCTCCAGTCCTTCACTATGGAACATTTGAAGAAGCTCAGTGCTATCAGCAGATATTTCAAAGTCTTGATCACTTTCATTTTGCCATCTTCTCTTTTCCGTGGAATCGTGGTATTGATTAACATCTTTTATCAGGCAGTCATAGTAGGTTAATCTTTTCTTTACGTTGGCTATCTGCTTCAGGAGTATCTCTTTTGAGTTGGAATATATGATGATGACCTCTACATACATAAACATCTCATCCTCTCTGCAGTCTGCTGGCTCCATGGCATTATTTCGATATCGAATAGAAGTGATGGCAGCCCCTTTACACTTCTGTTGTATTTGTTGCTTCCTTGGTACATCATAAAAGTATTACTATGCAGCTTTCCTAGCACTCTGAAGCAAGCATCATGTGCTTTGAGGTTGTTGGTAGTATTTATAGAAACAATGAATGCTTTCTTTTTGAAAGTATTGTCTCTTTTCATTCTCTCCTGACAGCCAGTAGACTAACTTGGGATAGTCAAGCCCATTCAGCTCCTTGGAGCAAATTTAAATTAAATTGAAAGATTCTTATTGAACATGTGTGCAATTACAATAATAAATCATCACATAATAATATTAAAAATATCATGAAAATGTTAATGAAAACAACTCTCGATTCCTAAAG
>JAGYYO010000291.1:0-10932 GCA_021441625.1 Diophrys sp. 3 WChen-2021
TCTATGCAAGGTTGGGCTGGATGAGAATCAAAAAGTGATTCTGTTGAATGATTCATTCATCAATCTCTCTTAGATGATCGTTCAACAGGGGTCCCTGTGAACATTTACTCGTTTTGTTGATTCAAGAATGAACTCTTTCCTTTCCTTTAGTTTTTGATTCTTTTAACTATCCAATTAGCTTTAGGGCCAGTACAGATAACTGTGTTACCATGACCAACACCCATACCTGTGATAATCTTACCATTCAGATTCTCAAGATTCTTAAATGCCATTCCAAATCCACCACTATTGAGTTGCATTTGGCCACCCCATGTGAACATATCTCCATCTTCACTTAGAACAAGGTTGTGATTGTTTCCACTGAGAACATGAAGAGCTGCAAAGTTATTTTCAAGTCTTTCTGGTTATTCTTAATTAATAATGGAAGCGAGTAAACCCTAGGCGAAGACGTTGAGTGCTCGTTGAATGAACGAAAAGCGAGACAGCTCTAAAGTTATTAAGAAAGATAGATCTCCCTATGAGTGCTCAAGTTTCTTCCAATGAAGTTCCAATAACAAATCTGGTAAGGCTATTGGCAATGTTTATAGAGTTGAAAGGTGGTACTCAGAAATGGATCCGTTCCCTTGTATTTAATGAGGCTCAGGAAGAGTCAACAAAGGGCCCAATGGACACTTTGAAATTGACCCAGGAGCTGAGACAGATATTTACTTGGAAATTGAAGTACATGAGTACAAACATAGAGATCATATATTGAAATTAATTAAGAATCAATTACAGCCACAAGCTCCATTTAACATCATAGACCTGTACTGAATCAATTTAAAGCTTAATGATGAGAATCAATCAATCAATCAATCAATCAAGTCTTTCTGGTTGAACAGTCCTTGCTTCGTCATGACCTGTCTGTTAGAGTGAGTTATCCCCAAAGGTATAGATCTCCCCCTCATCATTAATAACAACTGAATGTCTTGCCCCAGCTGATACTTCAGTTACTTTAATATTCAAATCTTTAAAGTATTCGATTTCTTTTGGTTTCTTAATTATAAGTGCTGTCTTATCATTATCATCATCATCTTCAACTCCTAGTTCTCCATAAGTCCCATCTCCCCAGGAATAGACCTTCTAGTTTATATCACTTGCTAGTCCATGTCTTTGACCAAAGGAGATTGAAGTCAAGGGAACTTAGAAGTCATAAAATAGCTTAGGTTCTCTTAATCTGAAATTAGAGAAATTCTCACCCCAGATGAACATCTTACCTGTGTTGTCTACAACACAAGTCTTTTTATATGAAGAGTAAAGATGCTAAACTAGAGATGATAGATCTCTTACTTTAACCTCTTAGAATTCCCATTGGTCTTCTTGAATGTCAGGGACTCCTAACACTTAGAAAGCACCAAATGCAAATATCTTGTTAGGCACGGTTGACTCTGCTTCATTATTGAGAGTCACAATAGTTGTGTGATTTGATCCACATGAAACTTTACAGATTGTCTGAGAAGCTGGTAATTTCTATTCAATAACTCTTGGCTCTCCCACAATCTACTCTGCTGGGTCTATTCTAAATCCTAACTATCCACGATCATTATGCCCTACTCCAACCAATTAGAGTGTATGAAGTAAGAACACAGCATGATTCTCACCCACTCCTATTTGAGCTACTCTTTTCTAGTTTGATGCTCTGATACTGGATGGGAGAACTTAATGATTCAAATATTATGAAAGAGATCCCATTGCTATAAAGAATGGCTCAGCCTAGTCTTTCTTCTATCCAGTACGTTTGCGCTCCATTTAAGTTGGCTTACGTAATAAAGATCCCATATTGCTATCAAGTCCCTATTCATCAATAGTTGGCTCTGGTAATACTTAAACCATTTAGTTCTTCCCTACCTTTGCTTCTGCATCTTTACCTGTCATTGAAGACTAGATGCTTTTCTTTCTTTTGTGCCCGTCCATTGTCTGTTCAGTTGTGTAATTGGGTTTAAAGCAACATGAAAACATTTTAATTATTAATATTGATTATGAATATTGACTTCAATCAAAGATGAAAAGATGTGTTTAATAATTAAATTAAATTCACTAATGCTCACTACTCAACATCTTGCCATCCATTGTCTTGACTGTAGTCTACTCCCCACAAGAATTAAGGACTGACTTGTCTGTCATAGTATTATTTGATCCATTTCATTTAATTATGAATAGTTTCATCCCCAAATTATTAATTATTTGATCCATCTGTTTTCCCTCTTAATTCTTCAATATCACCACTCTCTACTTCTTTATCTCCTCCTTCTTAACTCATATCTTCATCCTCTGCGGTAGATGTACTCTTAGCAGCTGTATTAGTATCTAAGATTGTCTATCCAGCTATTAGTTTCTCAATTCGTTTAATGTATTAGTTGTAGAATTTAGAGCCAGGGTAGCCAAGGAGTTAATGGATTTGAGAGTCAGCGTTGATTGGATCTATTTAGGGGTATTGTTGTAGCTCTTGTAGATGCGTCTCACTAAAGTAATAGAATGTATCTGATTTCTATAGCCGTCTATTAGCAGAATTAACACCTGAATCATCAGCAGTCACTGATGTTCTCTAACTCATTCCATCTTCAATCTTAATTGTAAACTTTGTATCATCTTTTCTATATCTCTTCTTTTTCTTCTTTCCTCCTGTCGCTCCCCCAGCCCTCTCTAGGACATTCTTCCTAACATTTGGCCCCTTCTTCTCCACGACCCCATCTTCACTTTTTATCAATTTCTTGACCTCATCATCCTCTCCCTCTGATTCCCCGACCTCTGGCATATCATAGGCTCCTGACCCTCTTGCTCCCTCGACATATGGGAACTCTTCCTTCAGTTCTAAATCAATATGTCTAATATTATATTAGAATTGTTTCTAATATGATTTCATCCATCTATCTGCTACGTAGAGTTGTTCTGTCTTACCGTATTCAACTGCTACTTTCATTATGTGTTTACAGGGAATGCCTGTGAATTTAACATATTTACAGTCACATTTCCATTTGTTAATGTTTTGATCGAGATGGACAACAAATTGTTCTTCTTCTTGGGTGTCGTAGATTAAGTGTTGCTGGAGGCCAGAGACAGGGTCTACTGATTCTGCGTGGTCGAACTGTTGAGAAGCAATATAGTTATCATAAGCAGTTTGACAAGCAAAGTCTCCAACTAGGAAATCCAACTCCTTACATATCAATAACCTTCTCCTATTTTGTTACATAGTTGGCGCATGTGCCTTTGTATCACAAACCTTCTTTTTATAAAAATCTTCCATAATATCCCATATCTATGTGTTCTTATACTTAGTATTGACCCCTGTAAAGTGTTTAAATGGAAGATGAGAGCTTTCCATTCTTTCATATGTGTTTAGACCTCCATGAAAGTAAGGATCAGTAACTACTTCATTCCATTTATCTTAGTTGTACTTCAGATGCTCTAAGAAGCATCTCTACCCTTTCTTTAGGAACTTATCAGTTTTCATTACTTGTTCGTAGCGTGAGTCAAACTCTTTAGTTGAGATAACAGTTGCGTAGATCTCTGGATAGATATCCATGTAGTCCTTTATTCTGAATAGTCGAGTCATTTGTTTAAATATATGTCCCAGAGATAATCTATATTCAAATTACATCTCAGGGTAAGTTGAATTCCATCTTTCAACTATTGGCTACTCTTATCTACTGACTATAAGCATGCGTGGCATTCCCATCTGTCTGAGTAAGTCAAGCAACATCATCATGTGATTTCTATCTTCGTATTTAAAAAGCATGACTGCAAAGCAAATTACATTGCCATAGTTGTCACATCCAGTTACTGCGATGAATCGAAGGGGATGGAATCTTTTACTTTCCATTGAGTCCATGAAGACAAGATCGTTAAACATCTGGTAATGCATTTTCATGCGGTCGGTTACCCAGACAAAGTAGTTGACTGATTTACCATCTGGTTCCATCTTGCATTTAATCCAGCCATCATTTCGAGCTTTGAGATTCTAGATACACTCAATGCATTCATTCTTTAGTTGTCTACCTGTCTCTCTATTTATGTAGTTAAGCACTGTTTGATAATCAAAGTCTTTTTAGAATTTAAATCTAATGAATTGCAGTACATCTCCGCATGAGACTCTATTAGTGATCTTAGAGTTAGCTTAAAGAAGTGGCTTAAGGTAAGCTAAGTCAGATGACCCAGTAGACCTATCATGATGCTAGTTATACGAAGGCTATGAATCATCCTCATCATGATCTTCAGTATCCTCTCTTTTAGTCTTATGCTACCCTCTCTTAGGAATCACTGGTTCCTAAATACTCCCCAGTCCCATTGGTGCATCTTCTTCATGTTTAATAAATGTATTCCCATTTGATCCCCCAAACATAGGCTAGTACCCCATTCCACTGAGTCCTTCCATCTCGCTTGCTGTTCCTCCAAACCCTCCTTAAATTCCAGCCAGTCCTGGAACATGTCCCATTCCTTAATACATACCTTACTAATATGATGCTAATCCTTATTACATATTAGCTAGCTATTAGTTTAAATCAAATCCTATCTCTTCTAGTTTAATATTAGTTTATTACCTTTCACTGTTCTCTGCGTTGTCTATAAATTGTTTAATAGCTGCACGTTCTTCGGCAGTGAGGACTTTAAGATCAGGAGGATGGCTGTGGAGATCTTAAGTAGACTTTAATCTTAATTTGCCATCGCTGTCCTCTTGGAAGATTACGACTACAGGACAGGTTTGTTGTTTCTTTCGGAAACATTGCCATCTATGTTCTCCTTTTTAAGCTCTGTTTTGTCTTTTTATTCTTCTTAATTTAAATCCTTTAGACATGGCGTGTTCATTGTATTCTTTGTATAGAGTTTCAACATCTGATCCTTCTTTAGTTAGCACGTCGAATTCAGATTCAAATTGGTTTTATTCTTAAGAAGTGTAGAAATCTGTTGGTATTTATGGTTAGAATTGGTTCATTTAATTGATTATAAAAATCACCTATCCATTTAATTAAGATCTTAATCACGCTCACAGACACTACTCACTCTACTTAACCACTTACAATTAAATAAAAATGTCAATAAAAACAGTCAGGCCAATCCCTGGCATCAGTAACTCCAAAGATAAAGCAATGCGAATACCCGTTCATAAAATTTCCATCGGTAGAGTCACTAAGAAGCATCACTCTGATAAACTATGTGATTCAAACCCCATAAGGATTAATCTAACCAGGCCAAGTGTTATGCACAAACCACGCTAATGTAATCTATCAACAGATCGATAGTTTAAAGACCAAACCACTCCTGAGGGATCGAGACTCAGATTAAGGATTACTTCACCCATCAAAGCAGTTTAGTTATCACCAGCCAATCAGTCAATGGTTAAATAAGAGTTAAAAGTAAGAGCATCCAGATTTGATAATTTTATTAAAAGTAGAGATCCTGATCAATCGATTTCAACTATTGAGAGTCCTGACTCGTCATTCAGTGATTAGATTGTCCCGATGAAGAGTGAAGAACCATAAGTGATATAGAAGCCCTAAGCTACTTAATCAAGTAACTTGATGAAGTGCTTAAGGGAAGTGAAATAAATGTTGTAGATTAATTATGAATCACCTCTCAAACAATCTTTTGATATGTCCACTTTAAGAAGTAATTCACCTAATATATCTAGGACTTAAAGATTGAAAGCAGGTCCCTTTGGGTATAAAACATCTGGTAAGGCTAACTAAGAGAGCTAAAATGAGACTCTTAGATCGCCATCTCTGAATGATTTTGGGGTCAAGGGTGCAGGAGGTCAACACCAAAGGAAGGGAAGCAATCTGTCATAAAAACCATAGACAAGTGGACGAGTTCAACATGTAGAACAACGAATAACGAAGGTAGAAGCATTAGAACGTTAGATTTCTATCTCATCAAGAAACGACGATGATATTATCCGAATGTCAAACACTACATCAATGACCAACATTCATGCACCTTCAACTAAAACACCTTCTATTACTACTATAAATCAAAACCCTACAAGTAAATCCAAGATTAAATTAATCATATTTAACCCCTCCCCTTTACCAATCCAAACGATAAAGACCCATTACTATAAAAACTAGCATTAGTAAATCAAAGTTTAACAAGTGAACTCTTATGGGGTAGTGTGTAACAATAAAGAAACAGTGTATTTCAACTATCATCTCGAGGTCATTCACCCTCTATAACTACATCAAGGAAAGACTCGTAATAACATGTAAATGCTTTCACAACTTCAAGGAAGAAAAAACCAATTTAGAGAGGAATTGTTAAAAGTAGTTGCAGGAAAGCAGGCGGTTCAAGCATGATTAAAAAGACAACAGCAGGGACAGATGCAAGTTGGAGTTTTGTTAAACGATGAGTAATATTAAATTAAATGGAGTCCGTTTATCAAAACCCTAAAAATTACATTCACTTAGCTGAGCAATCTAAGATGTATTAGAAAATGCAAGAGAGTATTCTTAAAGCCAGATCTCAGGTTGACAATAGAAGACCTGAAGCTATCAGGTATCAGAAAGATCACGACAAAAGAAAACACAAACGATCTAAGATCGAAGGACCTCCTATTGAAGTTCAGATCGAGAATAGTGTCTTACTTGAGAAGCTCTTACAATTCAAACCTGAACTCTAACACCGACTTCCTAAAGTGTGTCAACACAAATCCTAATTTAAACTTGAATGTAAAGGACCTAAGAGTCTGAACATCCTCAACAGAAGAAGAGAGCAACAACACATAGAAGAAGAAAATAAGAAAATGTTAAATAAACTGACAACTGTAAGCAGTAGTTATAATTACTCAGATATGAAACAGAGACTTAAGATTCATAAATAAGTGAGTAAACAAATTGCAATGAAACATTTTAGATAGAGTATGATAGCTACAACTAGAGGGACATCTTCTAATGTTAACTCTATTTATGGGATTCCCAATATGAGTAGTCCAAGACTTGGGTCTTAAATCTTTGCTGTTCTTAACTTTAATCCTGTCTCTTTATAAATTAAATCACTCTAGTCCAAGACTTGGCTCCGGAGTAGCTTCTCCCTCTGATTGTCGATCTAAAAGTGTAAGCAATAAATAGAGATGTTCAACTACTATTAATTAAAGATGAATTATTACAAAATCTAAAGAATGCCTCGATAGGCTTTAGGTGTGGCTACTGCTGAGTAACTCTAAGCAAATCCTTTACCTAAGTTTGCATAGAGAAAGTAAAATGATATTCACGCTTTATGGAGATATGGAAATGATTTAAAGAAAATGAGAGAAACAAATGCTGAACCATACTGGATGAAAGGGTAGTTCAAATATCAGCAAGATCGTATTAATTACGTGGAAGAAGCTAAATCATCTAACCCTACAATTCAAGAAGTTCTCTCTTTCTCTTCTCGTCGTATGTTCCATGACGAGCATCTATTCTTCAAATACCCTTACTTCACAATGAAAGGAGTTGATCCTAGTCGAGACTGTGGGTTAAACATCAAGACTCCAAGTCAAATGGGTTGGACTATGAGTGACTGGTGTGACTCAATGTTTGCAGATCATGCGCAAATTAAAATGAGTTTAGATTAAGCAGAAAAAGAGTATGCATAGGCTAAATAGAAGTTTGATGAGGAGTTAGAAAGTATTATTAGTAATGATAGCCTAACTTTACATATTCATGGTGATAAATGGTTTATTGTCATTTATTCAATAAGAGTAGTCTTGATATCTGTTGCAATTCTATATCTTAGATTATGATTTAATTTCCTGAAAATTGGCTCCTTATAAATATAGTTTGAATATTATGGAAGTCGAGTTCTTTCATATTAATTTTGAATAATTAGCAAGTATTAAGACAAGAATGGAAGAAGGAGAAGACTTGAGAGATATAGTGGATGAAGAGACTGGGTATCTGAGTGATGAGTTTGGAGATCTTAAATGAATGATAATGGGGTACTAACTCTAATGATTAAAAATGAAGAAACCCGAAACATTTCATCGATTCTATATTAGAAAAGATCAATTTTCTTTCAAGATAAAATTATGTTCTTTGTCAAATTTCATCAATCTAAACTCTAATGCTACTAGACCATCTAAGTTGAATTAATCAATGGACATTCAATATTAAATGGAATCAGGAAGAAGCCTTAAACTAAATAAGTGAAACTAAAAATAATTGTAAGCTTTAGAATTAACCTTGACATTAGATCTATATATCTAGTTGTAGTTCAAGAAACTATTAAGAGATATAATAAATTACTAACTGGGTTAGGAAGGAAAAATAAAAATTAAGTACCGAAGCTATTCCAATGTTAAGTGAAAGAGTGATGATTTTTTATTATTGAGTGAGTATCAATTGTGAATAGTTATGACTTATTCTCGTTAATAATTTATTGATTATTTAAATGGAGAGAATGACCACACTCCAGACTGCGGAACTTAAATTAAAAGAGAAGTTGAAATCAAAGGAACACAGAGCTTAAAGTATCGAGTCAACGAGAGGCAGAAAGTTGTACATAAACCTCGATTCAAAACATTTTATTGAAGTTAAGTAAAATGTGCGGCCATCTTCTTAAGTGCATCCTGATCTCTATAGATATTGCCTTTTAAAAAATCATTGGAATTTTATTGACAAGATCACTAAAGAGAAAGAAATGTCACAAGTATGCCATGATTATATTTAATAATCGGAATTAAAAATTTATGATAAGCCCATCTGTCAATATAGACGCGGACTCCGAACTATACCATCCAGTTACGAAGGAAGCGGTGAAGAAATATAATAAAATTACTAACTGGGTTATTATAGGCAGGCTCAACAAGAACTCGGTGGCCGAGGCAATTCCATTGCTAAGACAACGCGTCAAAGAGAGATAAATGCTTGAGCATATGGCTCGCATCTCGGAAAAATGATTATGTTAAGGACATATTTCCATCCACTCAACACTAACATGACTTCACATAGAGTGATTTCTATAAGAGTCCCATGGCTATCACTCATCAGATTAAGGAATGGAAACAGGGAGCTAAGTACATTGGAGCAAGTAAAAACAAAAAGGAGAGACTTAGAGCTTCCATGGAGAGGGCAAGACAAGGAATGAAATAGGCTGTGTAGAGTGCTAGATGGAGTGTTAATATTATAATTCAACACTCTTCTTTCTAAAGGCAGTCACAAAAAGAGATCCCTAATTGTATCACGTGCTGCCCCTTAAATGGACGGAGGCGTAATCTAGGAGGAAAGTGTCCTAATGGGAACCGAAGATGCAACATACCAGACTCGCAATGGCCATCAAAGCACATAAGGCACAGGCAGTCTCAAACCATTAATGATGAGTGATTATTAATGACACCCTCACCTATTAAATAAAAATTAAATGGAATCCCAAAGTAAACCAGAACAACCCATCGAAGACCAAAAACAACCAGAGCCCCAGCCTGAAGAAGAAGAAAAGGTCAGTGCAGAAATGACCAAGAAAATCTCCATGATAGCCCTCTAATTAAAAGCATTGACAGCTCTGCGTCTCTAAAAGACTGATCCCAATCCTGTTCTTGTCATTGATGGTGTCTATATTGGTTCAATTGGAACAGCTCTCTCTAAAGAACTGTTAAAAGAGCAAGGGATTACTCATATAGTGTGTGCTGCTTCTAAATTAAACTTTGCTTATCCTGATGAGTTTAAATATTAGAGATATGAATTATTAGATTCACCTAATTGTAATATTGCTAAATATTTTAATGAGGGATCGGATTATATTGAAGCAGCGATTAAGAGCGGAGGGAAGGTGTTGGTGCATTGCTTTGCGGGGAAGTCTAGGTCATCTACTTTGATAGACTGGGAGGGGGAGTGGATTTTAATTCAACCTCTCTCTCCCTCTACTCGCCTACATGGTCAAGAAACTCGGCATGCCCCTCCGCCAGGCCTACGACCGTCTCAAAGAAGTCCGCCCCATTGCCTAGCCCAACATTGGCTTTAAGATCTAACTAATGATGATGGAAAAGAAAGAAAGAGGTGAACTAAGTGTTGATAAAAAGTGGCTAACAGATGGAGCTCAAAAGGAAACTAAAGACGGAGAAGGAGTGCTTACAGAAGAAGAAAGAGCTTAGTTCTTAGCTAAGCTTAAAGACTAGAAAAGCTTTGAGGAAACATATGGAATAAAGGACGCAGTAAGAGTTGTTGAGAGTGGTGAATAAGAATGAATTATCATCTAGCACTTTCATTGTCTAGGATGGGACTGTCTTCTTATTCGTGGATGTTAAGGTCTTATTTTAGCCATGAGGGGACTATTCTAGACATTAGGATGTTAGAAGAGATAGGGAGACCTTATTATAGTTTGTGGAGTTGTTTTAATTGGATGAAGGCTAGTATTATATCAATCACTCCAATTTCAATTACAAGGAAAGTTATAAACACTATAGTCCATTCTAGTGCCATTTCTTCCGTTGTCTTAATCCCTACTATTATCCCTCCATTAAGTCCCAGTACCACTATCCACACTATCACTCTCCATATCTATATCTTAACTCCTTAATACATCTTAGCATGAATAAACCTACATACTCTATGAAACAACATAGCAACTACCAATGCAATGAATATCCCGTCTATAAACATCATAACTACTCCTATTATAAGTAGAGTAGTCAATAACTCACTACATTGATTAAGTGCTCTGTAATGATTAGGAGAAAGAGGGTAATGAATACTGGTGAAGATGGAGGATAGTCTGTGAGATAGTTTTAATACTTGGGAGAAGAGAAGGAGGTTGGATGGAGGAGATGGTGAATCTTTTATTGACATGTCATCTTCTGAGATATTGATGCCTTGGGGTTATTTAGTTTCTTCTTTAATGGGATGTGGTTAGTCTTTCTTCTTTATTTTGTATTTCTTCTTTGCTTCTTTTTGTCCTCCTTCTAGTTCTATGTCTTATTTATTGGAG
>JAGYYO010000292.1:0-10926 GCA_021441625.1 Diophrys sp. 3 WChen-2021
GGCTGGTCACGAATTAGTATAGCTAGTTCATAAAGTCTACCCATTCTCTGTGGTAGGGTGAGGGTATGTTAATGGAGGGCTTAGCCATCCATTAAAGTGTGTTGCTCATGACGGGCATCTTTGACATAGGCAATTAAATTCCTAATTTAATAATGATATCTTCAGAAAGATATATAACCTTTATCAAAGTGGGCTGTGATGCATAAATAGGTTGATGTTTCAACATAGATTCAAAAAGTATTGATAGCTTGTAGTCTTTAACTTTTAAGCACCAATAATACAATACTCTCAGCTTCCTCCGCTTAGTCTCACTTACTCAGCGTGAAAGATGGATTAATATTTATGCATTCCTATAGACTTTGTCTTGACTGTAGTTGAAATCATATTCTTCATTAACCTGTTGAATCAACTTTTGAGTTCTTTAGATCATTTAATTAGTTCCTGGATGATGTCTATTATATATTAGTGGGTTCAGTTCCAGCATCAATCATATCATGTCGTCTAAATGAGCCTGGAGGTTTGAATCAATGGAGCGGAGCCACTACTTAGATGTTATGTGTTTATCTCTTTATAATGAGAAGGCTGTTTGAACGGACAATGGAGGTAAATCACTAGGTAACTTCTTATCTCTTTTACAATAAGTTTAAACCAATAGTTCAATTCTTTTAAATAAAGAATTTAGTTGATGGCTTATATTCTAATTTCCTCTTTCTTGTCCCTTCTACTAGATTACCTTCTCTTAAGAGCATTAAGCCAAATTCATGGCCTATACAAGTGCGCCACACCTTAGTAGACCTACATAATTGTTTACTCCCATTCGTCCCGCTTCCTTATCTAATCTCTCCAATGACTTCTCCCATCCTATCCCATTCATATTAAATCCCATAATCAGTTTAATAGAAGAAAGAAACTCATTTTCCTCACTCATTACTACTCGTAAACCCATCATTATCCTTTCCCTAATTACCAATACCTATTCATATCTACTATACCACATAAGACTAAACCCACTAATCTAATAACTGATTCCCCTTTCCACTCTCTCATCCATTAAACATGTCTTTAATGAATGTCTAACAGGTGAATACAATAATAGATGATAGATAGTAACTGATAGTCTTAAATGTATAGGATACATCAGATGATCCAACAATGAAATGATATGTAGAGATAGCAAAGACAATGGAATTATTAGAGTAGATGATAGAGGTAGGGGATATGGGAGAGTATGTGGAGAAGAATGAGATGGAATTGTTGATGAAGGTGGGTAGATTAGGTGTAAATATGATATTAGGAGAAGATACAGGGGAAGATGTTGCTTAAGATAATTAATCTGAAGAAGTAAAGCAGGATAATAGTGATCTATTGACGACGGCTTAGTTATAGAGTAATGGATTTCTCTGATAAACCAAAGATCCTAGGTCTAATAATAGAATCAATGAAGATATATAAGAGAGTAGCTGTGAGAGTCTACTTATTAAATCTGATGACTCATTGAATATTGAACAAGCTAAATAATTCCTCATTGACAGTCTTATCTCATACTCTTGTGACATACAACTCTCATTGCACAATGTATATTCTCATAATGTCCACATTACAGATATCAAATCATTAGTATCCTATTCATCCATGCATGGTCTCTTTCTAGAATATTTAGATGGACTAATCAAACAAGAAACAAACAGTAAGGTCGATATAGATTTCAAAAACATAGACCAAGTAGTTACATTCTAATATATATTACTATTGTATCTTCATTAAAGAAATAATACTAAGGTTTAGATGAATATGATAGCTAAGGGTTAGGAGTATCCTTTGTATATCTTATAATGTGTAAGAGATCAAGGGACGTATCGGATTTATAAGTCTCTATTAAGTAGTTAATATGTTCGTGGATGGTTTATTTATTCAAATGAAAGATCATGTCTGTGTTTACTTAGGTTCTATTTAATAGCATTGAGTCTCGAATTCTATCTATCTTCTCATCTATCTACCAATTTACCCTTACAAAAGCTAAGGACCTCTCATATTATAAAGTGTGTGCACAATGTGGTTAAGTAAAGCTGTGCGACTGAAAATTCAATCCAAATCTTGTACTATAGAATTAAGTGCTTCATGTTAAATTCTTTAGAATGGGAATCAGGAATCAATGCAGTTGCTTTTATTTGATTAGGATGAAGTTATTCAAGTATATATGATTGTAAGCATAGATGGTTTTGAGAAGCAGCCTCTAGTATTTATACTTTAAAATGGAGATAAGTCCCTGGAATATCCTATTAAGTAAAGACAATCATTGAGCAGTAGCAGCCTTTTGTTTTTCTTCCCAGACGGTCTTGACTCCTTTGTAAAGAGCAGCTAAGATTTGAGCATCAGTAAAGCAGAATCTTGCCTTGGGCGAAATTTCGACGGTTCCATCAGCTCCTATTGGGGTGTGTTCTCCCATAATTCCTCTAACAGCTAATTCATGTGGCTTCAAGAGCTCGATAGCGTGTTTGTCTGATCCTCCCTTAGTAAGGTTGGGGATCTGAATCAAAACGGAAGCTCTCATTCCAGTTCAACAGTTAGTTGGGCATGTAGTAACAACTCAAAATTCTTTTTGCTTGATGCATCCTCCTGGAATCTTGTCCTCAACCATGTCGATGGCAGCTTTAAGTCTGTCGAAAACGTCATTCAAGACGAGTGTCTTCTTCATGGCCATGATTCTAAGATGATCTTCTTCTCCAACCCAGATGATGAATCCTTTGTCTTCTGATACATAGCATCCTCTACCATATGGCCAGTCAGAGGCGACACCAGAGGTGTTTAGGATCTTGGTGGTGGCCATGTCCTTGAACATGATATGGCTGTCAACGAGTTCTTTGAATTTTGCAGCGTCCATCTTCTTGGTGTGTCCTTGGGTCAATGAGTAGTAGTCTCCTCCAAATCTCTCTTTATATCCAATCAAAGCTTCAAACACAACAGTCAAGTCTTTCTCTATGTCGACTTGTTGTCTAGTCATGCCTCCTGGAAGAGGATACTTTTGGAGGTTGCTTCCGATTCTGACTCTGCATGAAAGAGGGTCAGTAATTCCAATAGCACTAAAGTCAAGGATGTTGCCTTCGGGTCATCCGTCAACTGAGGTAAGGCCCCAGTTGTTTGAACCTTGTAATACATTTCCAAACACTTCTTGAAGAATGGTTTGAACTCTTTATAATTGTTTTGTCCTTTAGCAAAGACTCCAATAAGGACTTCTGGGTGTTAGATTGAAGCAATGCAGCATTGGAGAAGACTAGTCTTTTAGTCTTCAGCAAGAGTGTTGAAATACTCTTCATCGAAAGCCTGATGGCTTCTAGTCCTTGATCTTCTTGACTAAGTCAGTATGTTTAGCAGCGGATACAACTTCTGAGGATGATTGGCAACCCATATTCTATTTATTTAAAGAATCTGCAATATCTTATTGAAGAAACCTACTATAAGTTGATGATGAGATCAGAAATAATTGAACAAGTGTGTTTTCTTCCTTTAGTCTAATGGAATGACTCTGTGTAGTAATGAATTCATTAAAGCCTTCCCCATTTTATAACACACAAATTGAGATTATTTAATAATTCTTTATTAAAGGTGTGTGTATTATGCTAGTGTCTGGGAGGAAAGGAGAGGATTGAAATTATCTACGATGCAGGTAGTTGGTTGATCCTATTTCTCATTTCTATTAATTGACATATTTGATTTGTTAGCCTTAATCCCTGGTCTTAATCTAATAATTGTTTGCAAATTTTGTATCAATTCACCCTCGGGAATAAGTGTTGATTTTAATTTGCCACTTAATATTATATTTGGCACTGAGAATGGCCAACTTTCTAAAAATGTGATCTTTACTGAGTCTCTTCATTTCTGAACCAAACTCCCCCAAGTTTAACTCAAGATTGGCTTCTCCCATTGGCGTTCGCGGCACATCTCTTAACTCCGTTGTGGCTTTACAGATCATTGAATTGGGATGCTATTATTTAGTCGATTTTATGTCTTCAAAAAAGACTCAAAATGAGAAAAATGACATTATTTAAGAGAAAAATGATTAATTAGTAAGACGTAGTTACAGTCAAAACTTAAAGATGGAAAGCGATGATTTTCTCCAATAGTCTATTTAATATTAACTATAATAGAGTAGGAAAGTGTAAGACTTTCATGAAAATAACATACATTACAATAAAAAGTGAGAGGGTTTTGGGTTGTTTAGTGTAACAAGAACTACTTTGAGTAATATCCTTCCACTATGACAGGAATGCCAAGGACTCCCCCTTAAGAGTCCGAGCTCCTGTCTTGCTCTTAGGAGGAGCCCAACTTGCACTGCGAGCCTCCCAAAGGCAGGGCAGGTTCAACACTGCTTGGGAACTTACTTTTTGGGGTAAGCGCCCAAGCAGTGGTTTGGGCACATTCCTGTTTAGGAGGAGAAATAGAAATAGACCCTATAGCTTTACTAGACATATTTCCTTTTTTTCTCTTATAGTAGTCTTGATTTAATTTAAAAGAGAATAAATAAAGGCTAATCGACTAAGTTTAAGAAGTCCTATTGCATGAGATCTGCTACATGATTTAACTTATTCTTTGTATCTCTATCGCATGTCCAATTCATTTACTCGGTGGAAGCACAAGTTTCTCTTTAACCATAATTAAATATTCAAGTGACACTGGGGTTTAGGGTGTTTTGGGGTTTTGAGTGTTAGGATAAATAGCATTGAGAAAATAGAATTCAAAAACTAAAAGTATTTGAAAATTAAATATAATATGTTTGATGACTCTTGTTGTACTCAAAGTGTATGTCTCATACTAATTAAAGACTTTAATAGGCATTTATCTTGTACACTTAGCTTTTAACAACTGGCTAAATAGATGCAAAGTCAAAGTTGGACTTAAGTATCTACTCCAGGGCTAAAACCGACCAAACTTTTCCCCCTTGAGAGCAAGGATCTGCCTAAGGTAACTAGGAGAGGACTTTCTTAGCTCATAGTCCCTTCCAACTCTTACTCGAACCAAGAGGCAAAAAGCCACAAGAGCCCTTCTGTTTTTTAATTCATTTATAGCCAAAAACTTGACTCTCCATATTAAATTAATCATCATAATCTATAATGAGGTTATGATCTTTTTCTATCTAATAGATTCAATCTCTTTCACGCACTATCAATTGAAACGATGGTTGATCCAGTTTTTAATCTTTCATCATATCCAACAAGTCCCGTCAAGAGAGAATAAGGATTAAGTACGAGTATTGGAATGAGTATCTTAGATGTTAAATATGCAAAATTAAATTTAACCATTATTTCCTATTCCATTAACCATTTAAGTTAGTTCGTTAAGAATCAGTATAGGGTAAAGGAGGAATTATTGAATGAATAGGATAAATTATATCAACCGATACTCTTACCTTTCTATCAGATGTCTTACTGTAACCTTTGCAACGTATAAGGTTGAGTTGAGTTGATTATTTAGTAAAGATGGAATTTAATTCCACAAGCATTTCATCCTCAGGGGAAGAAGGCACAGGGGTTTCCTCATCTCATGCCTTTTTGGGAGGGGTGCAGCCTTGAGCAGGAGGCTGAGAGGACTATGTTACATGAGGGGAGGGGTCATGGTCCGTCAGATTCCATCTGCGAGGACATTTTCTGACAGATTTTATCTGACGACCCCTTGTTTTTTCAGACCCAGATTCGATCTGAAGGGGATAATCCTTGGCAGAGTTTATCTGCCAATATTAAATGATTCATCACCCTACGTATATGGTTAAATTTCAAAATTTCCTATTAGTAAAAGAGGATCAAATGATAGTTTGTAGTCATATTGGCTTTCCTAGATGAAACAAAGATCAAACTAAGCCTAGCATACATAGGGACCATCCTTAATTAAGTCTTAGATCATTTAGACAGAGGAGAAACTAATAAATGATTTATATCAAACCCAGAAGTCATCTCTGTGCCAAGGTATGCAAAAGGCGGAGGTACTCCAAGAGATTTTAGAACCTCAAATTGGGATGAGGAAATAGGAGATGGCAAATTTTCCCTAGCTGAGACTCAGATATGATGTCTATGAGGGACCACCCTATACTCTTACATCTATTGGAATTAGGGGAAGAGAAAAGAATAGCTTTTATCTTAGCCCACAGAGACTGTACGGAGAAAAAGTCTAAAGGTATAATGCTCTCTTTTGGACAACTAATTATTTCTCTTCAAACAAGGTCTAGTTAAAGACTCTCCGTATTAGTGAGTTATTATGTGATATTTGTTAATGGAAGGAAGATATTTCCTCTATGGGGATTTTAGAGAGAGAGAGAAGGTAGAGAGGAGAATGAGGAAGTGCACTATAAAATTCAGTTCTATTATTTGTGATTTTAAATTTAGATTAAAGTAATAATTTATCACATCTTTTCTTCCATTTCAACTGCAATATCCTCAGTCATTACTCTTCCATCAATACATCTCTCTGCTGCCCCTTGTTCTCTCATCACTCTGACATTCATCATCTGACTCTACGTCTATGCACTCCTCCTCCTCCTCACACTGAGTGTTATCTTCATCCATTCCTTCTTCACTTACTTCCATTTCATCAACAATCTCACAAGCTTCTTCTTCACTGCTACCCATTAGGGGTGCTTCAACTACCTATCTTTTCATCTCTAATCTCAATGAAGCTCATTTGCTAGCTTAGTGCAGTCAGTGGTGGGATATTTAGACCTTCTAGCCATTCTTCATCATCCTCTCTCATCCTAGCGTTACTAGTTGTAGATGACATGTCTGTCTTCTATCTCTTGTCTCCCTTCTTCTTTCTGGCTTCATTTCTGTTCGTCTTTCCTAACAATAGTTCTCTCTCTGTCGTTAACATCTTTATCTTCTCTTGCTCCTCTGTTACTTACTTATCCAGTATATTATCTATTCGCATCTTCTTGATACACTCTGTTTCTCTAGGCTCTCTGGTACTCAATATTATTCTAGAGATTATCTCTTACTCTCTCAGGGATTAGTTCATAGGGTATAATCATGCTTCCACAGAATTGGAATAGGTCTCTCAACTTGATCTTGAGAGGTTGGCTTACATTTTGTCCTTCCTTCTTCCTCTTCACAGATTGTGTCATTGTTGTGCTCTGTAACTCTTGGCTATCTCTCTCTTACTGTTCTATTGTCTGATCACTCGCCCTTCCATATGGAATAACCTCTAACTTGGTGCTATTCTCAAGCACATGCATGATATCCATGAGTTATTGACAGCCTGTCTACCTGTCTACCTTTGATCTTATCATCAGAGATCTCTATCATTGGAAATGTTAATGCTTTACATTGACTTCTTTTAGTGTTCTTCCTTGAGTCGTGCTTCTCTTGTCTCAATCCATACAATGGACAATGCCAGATTTGGTTATAGGAGATCTTATCCCCATAATGCCTTGAACTACTACCTTCCTGTCTTCGGCTTCTATCCTCCATGCATCCAATACTATCAATTACTTTCTATTATATAATGTTCTTTACCCCAGTTAAACTGGAGTTGATGTACTTGAATGTTCTTGGATGGTGACTGTATCTTCTGCATGCCATCTTAAAGAGAAGCATCTTACCTGATTTCATATATCTCCCATGTCTAATCACACTCCGGTCCTCTGCTTCTTCTCACTCTCCACCAATTTTCCATGGACAGTTAATAGATGCTCGCCTCTCAAATGCTCTCCTGAGTTCCTCAGGACCTCCTGATAACTTTTGTTTTTAATTCTTTCAAAAATATTTTTGGGATATAGAGGTGAGTAGATCCAAATCCATAATCATGAGTTGACTCCTCATGCTTCCTCATTGCTCATCTCAGTAGGCATCTTTCATATTATCCCATATCTGGCATACCTGTTCTGTAGCCAGTATTCTAGCTGGGATCCTGTTGACTCTCTTCCCATCATTTCCCTCTCCTCATAAATGAGCTCTTACCATCTCTATCTCCAGAATGTAGTTCAAAGGTACATACTCTCCTCGTGGTCAGTTCATCAATGTCTATCATCTCGATTCTATCTTTGGAATATTTTATTAGACTATCAATTGCTAAGACATTATACTCCCATTCACATATATCGCTCCATTTCCAGTGACAATCTTGCCATGATTCTTCTTTCTCTGGATTCCTTGCTTTCTTGCCACCTCCTCCTTCCCACCTTCGTCTGTTTGCTCAATACAAAGCTCACTAGTTTCTAGCATTTATTATTTATTAATGTATTCTATACCTATTCCTCTACTCTTGTCTTTTTCAGTGTCCTTTAGATTTATTTGCCTCTATCAAAGCATTACTCATCTGTCCATCATTAAACTTCCAGTTCTTTATCCTCTTGTTGATGCTGTCTCTCTCATCCTTGCATCGTCAACTGCACTTACCATGCCTCTTCAGGTTCCAGTTTTCTCCACAGCTACATTTGAGTATTTATCCTTTATTATACATTCTATTACATTGTATCCTTGCTAGTGTTAGCTATTGCTATGTAGTTCTTCTTATGCGTCTATTTATTATTGCCCTATTCTTTGTTATTATTGTTAGTGTACTTTACTATTTCTACCAGGTTCCTGCTCTATCACACACTATCATCT
The DNA here is from genome assembly GCA_021441625.1 of Diophrys sp. 3 WChen-2021. Taxonomy (NCBI): domain Eukaryota; phylum Ciliophora; class Spirotrichea; order Euplotida; family Uronychiidae; genus Diophrys; species Diophrys sp. 3 WChen-2021. The sequence continues at coordinate 8,589 of JAGYYO010000292.1, forward strand.
CCATATAGGGTAATAGTGTCATTATATTTGTGTTCTCTTTCTTTCTGTTTACTCAGTGTTACCTTGGCAGTATCTTCTCAGCTGTTGTGTTATCCAGGTAGGTAAGTTTCAATATTTAAGATGTCATCTCCTCCATTTCATTCTTTAGAGATAATTAGAGAAATAAGAAGCAGAGTCGAGATTATTATATTCATGTGTATAATTGTTTACCATGTTGTCTTAGTAGGTTAAATGCTCTTGATCAAAGTTTCAAATATTAGAACTTGCTTATTGATAACTGGCTTCGATAAATAGTTGGAGATTAAAAATTCTGATTTAGCCAATTCTGTCTGAAGTATTGCAGTGTAAGGAATATTCAGAATCAAATGAGCTTAGGTGTTAGGCTTTGCATTAGAATAAAGAGTTACTATTGATACATAAGAACTTGCTCAAGTTTCCGATTAATTCCATATTAATAACTCTTTGTTATCCAGGTGATTCGGTATGCTCATTACTCTTTAGTCTATTCTCCTCATAAGCTTCCTCCACTCACCATCTTTGCGTTTGATAATGTTTGCATCACATACAGCAGGGAGATCTCCTCAAACCTTTTTCTCAGTGCCAATATAGTATAGTAGTAGTAGTAGTAATGATAAATGGAAGCAGAAGCATTCTTTAATTTAATTATTCATACTTGTTAATTGGTTGGTCGTCGTTAATTAAATCTAATATTTGTAAGTACTGTTAATGTCTGTTGTAATCCTATATCTGCGATTAAGCGTTTACTTCCTGCTCATTGGGCCCACATCTCCCACAGTTTACTCCATAGGATCCTTAGTTAAAAGTTCTGTTCAATTCTAGGACTTTAGACTTTGTCTCCTATGGGGAACTCTCCTGTTCAGGAGGGGGATGGGGAGGGTTTTTGGTTTGGAGGTCGCGGCCAACATGGGCCAGATCTCATATTGTTTCATTTTATCCATTTATATAAATGGCAGCCCTTTTTTGGGGGAACCCCTTCCTGACACGATGAATGAATTAATAATTAAATTAATTTTTTCATATATGGAATCTATCCTGTGTCAGGAAGGGGATGATGACGGTAAATGAATCATAACTGGCAATCATCATTTACCTGGATCCTTAGTTAATTAAGGACGTGGAAGCCTTTTCGATTGCCGCCTTTCCAATCCATAAACGTTAAATCAAAGATCATCGGTTTCTTGGATAGTTGGGGGAATGAATTCATTATTTAATGCTCAAGTTCTTTCATATTTATTTTAAAGAATCCCAGTGCAGATATTGTACCTCACATAGTTAATCTTCCCGTTCATCATCTAGTTTACCACTCTCATAAAGTAAAAACAGAAGCTTATCAGGACCCCTAAGCACATCATCATCTTGTCCTCTCTTATTCCAGCCACCTCCCTTATCCTGACTTTGCTGGTTACCATCTTGGTCTTCTCTACTATTATATCCAGATCTCCTTACTTTAGTATTAGTTTGATCAACACTATCATCCTTTTCATGTCATCCTCTGAGTGCATGTTATTCAACACATCATCTGGATACATGAGAACTTCAAGTTTGGATATAATTGATAAGAGAGGGTTCAATCACCATACCATTTATTTAGGATGTTTCTCTTAATTCTGTTTGAGAGCACGCTCTTTCACATTAAAGTCACATATTAACATAATCACTCATTCACTAAATCGAATTATACATTATTCTTCCCAGAAGCATCCTTGTCCTTCATCAAAATAAGTATTTCATAGACTTATTCTATTTCTGTTAACATTTTTCTTGTCTTCTGGATCACAATAATCCTCCATATTTATTCGAGAGAATGAGGTGTGTGTTTTACTGAGTTTGTGTTTTTCTTTATGGAGAGAAGGCGATAAATAGTCAAAGCCACTGACTATCTGAAATCACAACCTTTCAACCTTCAGTTTGATGACAAAGTACTGATTCGTGCCTTAATCAGGCTAACAAAACAACAAGCTGCCATCCATTGAGCCCATAGAGTCTAAAGCACCACTAAGACCAGTTAAGGTCCTAGTATGAATAAGATTCCCTAGAAGATGCATAGGTAATAATTACGTTAATGGAGAGGATGTTTAAATTAAATCAGAAATGGTAGATGTAATTAATGAAGCAGAAGATTAGAAGTGACTAGAATCATGGACATGCATTCTTCTACCTTAGAGACAATGTAATAGGAGTTTGGTTAGCCTAGCACTCCTTCAGCTGCATCAAAACAGTCCCTTTGTGAACTGAGCTCTCTCTCTCTCTCTCTTATTATTCAATTTACCTCTTTCTCAATTCTCTTCTTCTTGATTATAAATAAATTAAAATATGT
>JAGYYO010000293.1:0-10924 GCA_021441625.1 Diophrys sp. 3 WChen-2021
GTGGATTGGTATGCATTTGGTAATCAGAACTCAGGATTTTCTCGGATTCGCTAAATCTTCCATTATGTCTTCCAAGGTCTTTGCATCATATCAAAGGTTTCTTTGTTGCAGTGCTGGAGGATGTCCAACACCTTTCCAAGATCTTTCGTTAATTACACTGATTAGGCATGCTTCGTATGTATTCTTTTGGCTTTCATGTTAGGGTGTGCTAGTGTTTCTGCGTCCATCTTATGGGACGAATCTTCATTACATTGTTTATCTGTTGAATCCTCTTCTTCTCATTGTCCTAATGTGAGATAATTTCTGCTACTCCATTCATTCACTCAGAGACTTTTACATGTTGCTATCAATGTCCATTACTAGTCTGTGGGGGTTTTGAATGTTCAAGTCCAATTGCATGTCTCTCGCTAAACCCATCAAGAAAAAAACATTCACGGTCTAGAATTATGGATACGCTTGCTGCTATACCTTATTCAGGTGTGGTTGAAGCATAGAAAATTTCAGGGATATGTATTCTTGTGAGACTCTAACAAAAGAGCCTCTCCTGTCTAAGATAAGGACTTGCAAACGAATGTAGGTATTAGTGAATGCGCCATAGTGTAAGTGTCAATGGATGCTTCAAAAACTGTGTTTCTTCGAGTTGTTTAAACAATGGCGGTTTTTTTAATTTAAATTTGGAGATTGAGTTTTGAGAAGCATGAGCTGTGAGAATTTCTAACAGAGCTTGCATTACGCTAAAGGAGAGCATCCAAGCGTCGCAAGTATCATTGTAAACAGGTTGCAGTGTCAACGAGTCGAAGAAGCCAGCATGCACTAAACTCCATGATTATCTTTCTTCTCTTTTCCTCATTTCTTCTTACAGATTACATCCATTGGATCAGAGGAAGAGAGATTAATGGCTGTGCTTTTCCCATTGGCTTTGTTCAGTCAACTGTTGAATTCCCATCATCCAATAACCTGTTAGTGAGCTAAAGTTTGAATTCTTTCTCTTCAAGTGATTAGGTCCCGGAGGATGTCCTTGACAAGGGCAAACTTTTTCGGTTCAGGAGGATGTTCAGTAGGTTAGATGTGACGTAGGATAAAACAATCCATACATTCTGAACCTTGAGAGGAGCCTTATCTAGTCTAATCATCAGGATAGTATCCATCAGCACAAATCTCTTCACATGTGTTTCCATACAGGATGTTACCATAAGCACACTTATTACATTCAGTATTAGGTAATCCATAACATAAATCACCATGAGCGTGACTTGCCAGGCATTCACTTCCTCAAGAGTGCTCCCACATGTAAACCATTTTTCTAACTCAATAGTTAATTGAATTTTAAAGAAAATAGTACTTAGTTATACTTGGATATTCCGGTGGGTTTGAAATATTTAATTGGGAAAATGAATACTCTGTAGTGTAAAGCATTCTTAATCCTACTTTGAGAATGAGTTACTTTGATGTTAATCTCACTCATCATTATATGGTTGCTACAGAAGAAAACAATGCTAATATTCATATCGTGTGGAAGAATAAATATAAAGAATTACCTTTTGGAAAGGTTAGTCTTTTTAAATCTGATTATCAAATAAAGTGTTATGGTGTGAAGTTAATAAAAGGAAATAAGTTTGTTGTTCTTTCAGATTCATTCATACTTACATGCTCTATTCTTAATAACACATTAAAATATATTGAAATGATGATGAATGATAATTAAATATGGCCACAATCTTGTGGTTGAGAATTAATTACATAGAAGACATACCTGCTGAGTCTCATTGAGATGCGAGCAAGATATTTCTAAGAAAGAAACATCAGTTTACTCTGGGTGGAAAATTCTTCTCCGCGTTGACTCCTGCGGACCTTCTTTAAAGAAGGGGGAGAAGTTAGTCGCAACCCACTTCAAAGTAAACCTCAAAATCTTTAAATAGATTATCAATACCTTTTATCTTCTGCATGGACTAAGTTGCAGGTAGGTAATTGCCAATGACATTTTTAATATCGTTAACGTTGATGTTGTCTTTGCCTCTACTTTGTTTACTTTCACTGGCTTGTCAGGCTCTTTGTCAACCATCACAAGTCTTCCATTAATTAATTCATGGTTTGGTCTTAGTTCATATAATTACTTTCAATTTTCCTCTTTTAGTTTGTTAGCTTTCATTTAATTGGATACATAATAATATTAAAAGGAAGTCCTCAGAGAAACAATGATAGATGATTAATGTGATCCTAAAAACAATGATATATTGGGCAAAGATGGAGTTGGATCACAAGATATTTCTTAGTTTACCTTTCAAATAGACTCACTTTGAAAGAATTCACAGGATAAGTCTTTACTTAAAGTCGACTCAATGGAGTTAGTCTATCTATATATTGGAAATGAAATGTTTAAGATAATCAATATGAACACTACACTCATGGTGTTTGTCGAGCTTGTTTACTTCATTATAATTATCCAGTTATTAATTAAACTGGCATATAAAATTTAATCTCAACCTCTGCTATCTCTTTAAATAACATTAAATATCAGTCATTTCAGCTTCGATATATTGACATTAAGTTACTCCTTATCACCATACCTCCCCATCAATTCTATCTATAATCCACATTACTTTACCCTCCTCTCTCTCCTTTCTCCTCCTCTCCATCTCTATCCTATGAGTCTTCCTCCTACTCATTGGAAGTACTAATAGGATCTTAAGCTCTTCTACTCATCTATCATCATCGATCATTTACTCTTACTCATGGAGATAGATTACTAGTGTGTATTTTCTATCATTTGTCTCTTTGTTGACTTAGGCTTTATTGTGTGTGTCTTAGTCTAGTTCTATGTTTCATTTGTTCTGGAGATGTATGGTTAGATTTTATTATAGTAATTTTGTTTATTGACTCTGTGGACAAATTTAGAACGATAAGAGAAAGGATTGTTAAGTCTAGGTTTGAGATCTCTTAATGTTATTTTTACATGGCGGGAAGTAATCTTATATGTAGCTATTATTTATAACTGGATTCTATAAACAGAATAATCATTTGACTTATTGAAAGTTTAGTTACTGTGAGAAGTATTATAGAGCTATACTACTAAGATTGATTTCCCTTTATGCGTTAAATAAATGGAATTCAAGTCTTACAATAATTTCTCAAGTCCCAATGATTTTTATAATGGTGACTCATATGATTACTTGTTACGTTTACATCAATAATAAAATAATATCAACATCAGGATATGCTATCTTTCCTTAAACTGCATGGGAACCTCAGGGAATGAATGAGACAGTGCATTTAGGTCCACTTAGTGATATTTAATAACTGAATTCTAATCGAAACTGCTATATAAATCATAATAGAGTGGATTCAAACATACACATAGTTGTTAAACAGATCTCCATTACATAAAACTATTAAAACTTGATAACAACAGAGATATAGATAATTCAGGTTCATGGAATCTCATAGATGAATTAACCAATATTCTTCTCCCAATAACATCATGTTGAGTGTCAAAGAGGGACAATATCATAATAAAGAGAGAGGCAGTTTATTAATATAAATCAATCGTTATGGATTAACACTTTGTAAACTTGCAGTTGGCAAACAAGAGAGGAATTCAGTGATTTGCCAAGTCCAGACATAGAAGAAAGCATTACAACGAAATGCTGAAACATAATATTACTACAATTGATATCAATCATTACATTTCCATTGGACGAAATTAAGTTTCATTATTTGGCTGTGTAGATAATTACAATATGGATAAATAAGAAATCTAATTAAGTTAACAATGAATTGCAATGAATCGATTATAATACGGCATTAATTAATATGGTAAAGGCAATGGCTACCAATGGGGATAGACATTGCGAGGCAGTCTTTTTGTACTTAGACTCTGGTGACGTCTTCGGGGGAGGAGATAGAGGAGGTGATGTACTTACCAAAGGTCTCCCTAAATCGTATTGCTATGACTATCTTATAATAATGATATCTAGAACATCGAGACGACAACTATCATTATGGAAACAAAGATTACTATGTGTGGATTCTTTATGAGAACATAAATAATTTACACTCACAGGAGTACTAAAATCAAAAAGATTTCTTAATATAAGTCGATCAACAGATCCTGCAATAACTTCATCTCTACTTTCTCTAGTTCCATTAGCCCTTATGTATCTGCATCCCCTTCTCAATTTGTATCTAAATGACAGTTAATTAAATGTGAGTCTAGTTAGTTGCAATAACAGATGAGGTCTTAAGAATAAATAGATGGAGCTAGATAAGACAATCATCACCTGATATTCTCTTAGGAGATTATTAGAATTTGTTAGTCGACTCGAGTAGTCAGTGATATGTTAGAGACTAAGGAACGGAGTGTTAAATAATTATTTGTGAGAATACTCCCGTGATCTTCATTACAACCAAGAGTACTAATTATATAGTAAATTGTTCTAATAGGCATCATGCAAAACATTCCCTATACAGGATAGCAGCGAAAGAGCTAATGGGGGTAGCTCATTAGGGAAGGTCCGGAACCTAATGTGAGAGAGAACCTGGCATACAATAAGCATCATAACAAGAGAAGGAAACTTGTATAGTATGAGATATCAACAACACTGCTAAAAGTAATTAGAAGACAGGATATAGATTTCTAAAACATTAACTAGGCCAAACTAGAATTGATAACCACAATTCTCTTAAACCTTTTACCTCTAGAATTAGTTATACCTATTTGGTTATCTTACCCTTTGTCAAATACAATCATAAATTAGCTGGAGTGTAAGATCCCACAGTTAAGTATTTTGAGTTTGTTTGCCCTGCCAAGAAAGCCATATCTTAAAAATAAGATAGTACACCCTTCTACCCTCAATGTAGATCATATAATGTGAATACTAACGCAGAGATATACTCATAAGTTTGATTAAATTCTTAAAGTTAAATGACATTCTGATTCTCAAATTTAAATTTAGATTAAGGCTCTATATATCCAGATTAAAAAAATAATCGGTATAGTCCTTTGTTACATTAAGCACATTATGGCTATAGGACATGGACTATAAAGAAGAATAAGTGATTATCAGATAAATTAAAATATATATAGAGAAAGTTGTTTATTACAATGGATATTGAATTCATTATAGAAGCATCTTAAACCAGTAAATGTGCTGTAGTAATGACTTAAGCATTCATAAATGATTTGACTCTATTTACTTCTGCAATTGTTAAAGTAATGTATGAGAACTAAGAAGGACTAGTAATGTAAATATTAATCCAATATAGAAGGAGTGTTTCATTAGTTTAACATGTACCACCACAGCTGGACACTCCTATTCCGGAACACTTGATAGAAGGCCGTGCTCAAATCTTGCCGTTGAAAAAGTCTATAAAACAGTGCTCTTTTCCCCCTTAAATCTCTAAGCAACGAAACATTGAATGGCAACAGGTAAAAACAGCCTTGCTGTGGTTGTGGTGGTAGAGTAAACAGATTTCCAAGACTTTAATGACATTGATGATGGAAGCCAAGACAAAGGAGAACTCACATCGAGCGAAATTAAATAATTAACGAGAATGAGTTTAACATATTGAATGAGTTAATATTTTGTCTTTTTAAACATCTATTATGTTAATTAACATGATCGCATCTAATGTTCCTTCGCTTAAATCAGATTTATATTCCAGGACTCCATTTATGCTATTCATCTCTTATTAATTTCTAACTTCTCATCCACTTCACTTCAATGTTTTATGTCTTTATTTAATATCTTATTCAAATAAACTATGTAAATCTTCTATTGTCATTGATTGATTGATTCTCATTATTAAGCTTTAAATTGATTCAGTTCAAGTCTATGATGTTAAATGAAACTTTTGGCTTCACCTTTCAAATCTGCAAACATTGCCAATTATTTTCTTTCAGTTAGTTTCTTAGCTCTTCTATTACCTTTGTCACATCATTCTTAGTTTATTCAGTGATGTCTCCTTGTTCTTTATCAAACCTTAATAATATGTTCTTAATAGGATTTTTTTACTCTTACTTAACTCATTTATCTAGGTTGACTTTTCCTACTTGCATGTGCACTCCTGCCCAAAGACCTGACCATCAATTCTAATATATGGATACTTTAGATTAGTACTTTCCTTCATTCCAAATTCCTATCTATATTAGAGGTATGTTTTGAGAAATGGGAAACTTATAGTTGTGAGGGATCGTGTTCTTGGGACACCCATTGTTCTCTGTAGTTTGTATTTGTTCAACATCTGTTATATAGTCAGCAAAAAAAATTCATGGAATTAATCAAAGATGATAATTAAATTATTGCATTAGAAAAAGCACATGCTCTAGCCATGACTTCGGATCTTCGCGACCGAGTCGTGAGCTGTTGAGGAGCAGAGGTAAGTTCCATCGTCTAACCAATGTAGGTAACTCGGTTCACAGACCCCTGACGGGGTCTACTCAATTCTTCAAACATGTTCAGATCTCGATTAGTCACCATCATCATAGGAATAGTGTTATATTACAGTACTACTTTAAGGTATGTGGTTTAGTTGCAGTAGATGTTGCTTTCTTGTCTTGACCTTTGATTTTTAAAGATTGTCTTTATATATATTTACCCATAGTCATATTGGGAGCTCATTCAGTACTTCATTAAATTATTCAGTTCCTTTTTTAATTTAGTTCCAGTTTACCTTTGGCATACTTAATACTTAGTCTAAAATGTAGTGTTTTGTCTAGATTATTAGTTAATAAACAGATTTCTGATCTTTAAAGGGAGCTTAATTATAATCCTAATAAAAAGCTTTAGAATCTACTTGGGTGGTCTTTATGATAGCCAGAGCTGCTGGTTGAAATACTTATTATGCATTTTGAAGGCTTAGAAAACTAAGCCATTCTCAGTTAATATCTTCTTTGATTGATGCTTAGGTTATAATAGCTTATGAATTGTTTCTAAGAGCTAATCTTAATGTTTCTCATGGTAGAATTCAAAGATGCTAGTCACAATACAAAGTAGAGTAAATTCCACATTCTAATAAGTGGATTACAGCCTCTATTGGTTAGCAATTCATCCAGACTCTCTACTTTAGAATCAGAGATTCTCACTAGAGCTAGTAGTGTGTCTGGTTTATTAATGTGAGCTGATCAGTTGTATCGAGAGATCCCAGCTGTCTATTTCTCTATGGCATATCTGGGATTCTTCTTCTTCTTATCTCTAATTATTCAATGTTAATTTGATTTGCCACAGACTTAATTGAATCCCAGAGATATTACCAGGAGTTGGCAGCTCCTGTGGTTAAGCAGTTGGTTTTTGGGGCAGCTAGCAAAGCTGTTTTTGTTATGGAGATGCTGCACTCCCTTGGCACGCAAGGTCGTGATCTATGTGGGTGTCTGGGTGCTGGTTATCAGGGATTTACCCTAAACGTCTATTGGATAATGTCAAGCATGGTATGAATCAATTTCATTGGAGTGCTGACCACTACAGGCGCTTATTAAAATTGTATTATGAAGCAAACAAGGTTATATAATAAATAATTTAATTATGGATAACAAAGGTCCATCAGACATTGACTTGAGCCTAGGCGAATGCTGTAAGAAAAAACAAACAAGCTGATTGCTTATTGCCAAAGTTGAAGAACCTCATGTGACTAAGACTGGTTGGCTCTTGAAAGCCAAGCTAATGAAAGAGAAGAAAAGTTTCTGTCAATAACGGGGATCTAGTTGAATTTATACTCATAGATTTGAAGAAAAGCATTGCTTGTATGGAAAGTTTTGAACCATCTTTTGGTTCTCATCTGCTCTTGTTCTTTATAACTATTAGAAGAGATTTTCTCTGCTAGTTTTAAATTAATCTTAAGTTCACTACCGACATTTGTTCTCTACTAGACCTCTTCTTTAGGGTTTTTCCCATGAATAAACTGACTTTAACGATAATTTCACTGAGGAGGAATTTTATCGATAAAGTCAGTTTATTCCTGTTTATATTTAACTGACTTTAACGATAAAAGCGAAGATTTTCTCTAAGTAAGAATTAATTAATAAATAAAAAATGTAAAACAGTTTTTTAGATGAAATCATAAGAGGGGCACATTCTGGGCATTTGCACTGAAAGGGAAAATCAAAAGCACACTGGAGACCTTTGAAATATTGACAATGGGGTTGAAGTCCAATTGAGAAAGCAAATTCTTGGCAAACCATGCTAATTACAGAAGCACCTTAAAAACTTCAAACATTAAAAGAAGATGACTCAAGCAGTAATGATTATTGAGCCTAGAAATTTTTATGGGGTTTTGGGGTTTTATAATCCAAAGTATAACTTTTCACTAATTATCCTATATGATTGTGTTGTTGATCACTTGAAGCTGTATGACTATGTTATTTGGCCATATGTATTTCACATGTTCATCAATCGCAACTATATCTGGCCGCTTCCATTATACGTGTTATAAGGCTGAGGTTATGTTGATTTAGTAATACATTCATCATTAAAAAAGACAAAAATCTTGAGATGAATCATATTGAATTTGGATCTTTTAGTGAAGCTTCATGATCTTCAATCCACAAGAAAAAAGTAGTGTTTATTATAGCCAAAGGCTTTGCATTCTTGATGTCCTGGTTAGTGATTCCGATAGAAACAATGTTGTTTATCTAAGAGAGAATTTGTAAACATTCTCACCATTGTGTTGATCCTCTGATTTCTCTCGCTCTATATTAGCTTGTGTCTGTTAAGTTCTTATTTCAATTGTAAATTTATTTCTTCTTCTTCTTCTTCTAATTAATCAATAAAACCTCATCCTCACAAATCATTCTTCTTCTAATCTTCTTTTTGTTAGTTTATTAAATTAAAAATGTAGTAGCAATTATCTTCTAATCTTTACATAGCATAAGATCTGGCTCCCCAACTACTGACTTCTCTCTAATTACCGTTAGATCTCTCCTTATTTAGTCTACTTGCCTCATGATATTCTCCTTGAATTAGTGCTAGTGATCATAGACTTCGAAAGGTTCATTACAGAAAGAGCAGTTCAATACTGTTCCATTTAATATGTGACGTCTGGCTATCACTCTGGATATCATGCCTAGATTGTAGTCCTTTTTATCTCCTTTCCTTTTCATCGCTGGTTCGTATTCAGGGATCCATATATCGCTCTCCTCTGCCTTCTCCGATATAGAATTCGCAATTTCAAGCTTTATCAGCTCTCCTGCAGAATTACATCCTATTAATGCATATGTGTCTTCGGCAGACAGGCATTTATTTAGGTTATACATTCGTTTATAAATCTTCCTTTCCATGGCTCATATTTTCTTGAAATTTATTTAGTTAACGATAGCCAAAGGAGGGCAATAGAACCTGATAATAGATTAAAGGAATGACTATACTATGATTCTCTTAATTGAAGGTTGAACATTTATAGATCTCTCAAGTGTTCTGACTTTTCCATTTAATGTTCTCAGGTTTAAAGTCTTGCACTTCATTGAGTTGTTAGACATAGTAAAACCTAAATATTTACCTTTGAATTGTTTAGATATTCCATATGATTATTCATTAGAAATCTTTAGGTTATATTTAGATAGAACTTTGGATAATTTAGATACTATTAGTGTTGCTGTGGCTTTTGATTCACAATAAATAGCTAAATCATCAGCATAGGCCATCAAGCATATTTCTTCTTCAGTTAGGGATTCACTTATAATAGTGTCCAAATAGAGGTTGAACAGGAAGGGGCTCAACTTTCCGCCCTAAATAACTCCACTTGTTCTTGTTCTTGTTCTTGTGATGAATCAATAACACCTCCTCAATAACTAATTTCTCTACCATGTCATTTTCCATTTCAACTAGTTTAATTTCATATTACCGACCAATCTCTCCATTGTTCACTTATCCATCCGGAGAATCTCCTGGACCTTTGCAGTGTACATGTAAACTTTATTAATTAATAAATTAGCTCATTTGCACTTACGGAGTCGTTCCATCAATGAGTTAATAAGTCGCCTTTGTTTCGTCTTACATTGCATGTGACAAACTTATTCACGCCTTCTCTGGGACTCATGGCTCTTGCTTCTTGTTAATAAATAAAGCCGCATCTTCTTTCTTAGAATCCAGTGGTGTTCCATCTTTAAAGTAAAATGTAGGAGTTTAAGTGAGGTCTCCTGACACTCTCTATGAAATTAGTGTATGGTGTGATTTATTCAGAACTATAGTTTCTCCACTTATATTTTATATGCCATTTACAGGTTAGACTTGAGTAGTTTAATTAACTGAGTACAATGGATAAGTGTTCATTAGTTATCAAATCAGCGCTAGCGTATGTGCGTCCAGTGGTGCTACTCCGGACGATAAACCTTTTGATTACTTTACTCAGGGACTGAGTTCATCAACCAACTTACATTATAGGGTCATCTAGTTGATTGCTTTACTGGGTGACTTATAGCCATGCTTGTAGTTATCGAATGGAGAAGCTAAAGCCTTGCTAGATTCTATTGTTCTTTCTGTGACTTATTTGTATTCAATGTGTACTATGCTGCTATACAGTAGCTTTCCAATCTAATTCTACTACCTTTAACTCAACCAGGTGCGGTTGGAGCGAAGGTGCTCCAGGTTTTTTAAAAACAAGTGTTGCACAGTATGTGAGCAACTCCTGATTGAGTTTCAGGCGTTAATGGGTAGGCTGAAAGCTTATCTTAAAGCAGCGGAAGGCAGTGAAACAGTACATATAAAGAAGTATCATTGCTTGTCTGTTCTTGCTTCTCTTGCGAATCTCTTTTAGTCGTGTAAGCCTTGTCTTTCTCTTACTTGCTCGTTTGAGTCTTGTGCAGTGCTCTTCGCTCTCTCTCTTTGGTTTTGGAGATCGTTTGCTGATTTTATGTCAAAGATTACAGAGATGAGCAGAATGCACTCAATGGAAAGAGTATCGCTAGAAGAATCCTCCCTTACAGGATAAGTATCCC
>JAGYYO010000295.1:0-10907 GCA_021441625.1 Diophrys sp. 3 WChen-2021
CTTAGGAGTCAGTCCTTTGTTATCTGGAACTTCATTCTAAGGGGATCATAGCAGGGGGTCTTCTGGAAAACATCCAGACATTGGCAGGACCCTCTTATCGATCTCCATATAGGTAAGACCAGGTAAACAACAATGATTAATTTCAGCTCTAGCCTCAATTTCATATTTCAATAATCATACCCCCTATTTCACCATTTCAACTCTCTGTATCATTCAAACAAAGAGAGTCTGCAACTGGTTGATGTGGATTAAAGACTAAGGTTCTTTACTCATTTTTTGGACCTCATGAGGGTTCTTAGCAGAGTAATGGACTGAGAGATGTATTTTTTATTGCTAACTGATATTAATTGAACCATTGGAAAGATCTCAACGAAGAATGTTAATGTGATGCTGTCTGGGCATTCTTCTCTAACTTGAGATTTGACTACTCCCTTAAAACGTTGTTGTGCTGAGAGAAACGGAGGATTAAGTTCTAAGAGACTTACTTTTTAATAGTGAGACCTTGGGTGTCATTTTTATCGGAGATACCCAATTAATTTAAATGGACGCAATGGTGAAACAGAGGTATCATTGAATACATAATAAGAGAGATTCTGCATTCGGGTGCCAATGTCATAACCCTTCGAAGGCCTACAAGAATTTTCATTTATAATAAGGTTAATTCCCTGTAGTCTGGGCTCTTAGAAAACCTTATCAGATAGAGTAACACTTCAAAGATGAAATCGAACAGCAAGATAACTTACCTCCAATGTAATAAGATTTCTCAAGTTCTTTGACTATTTAGTAGTCACACTTAATCTTAAGGTTCTTATGGCTTGAGAGGATAGGTTGTAATAGTTATAAGATCTTCCAGAAGGAGTGCTCCTCTAATAATTTCAGGTCCATGTTTACACCTGAGCAGTTAACCTGTGCCAACAGTAAGCAAATTGGTTAAAGGGAGCGAAAAGAGTAATTGGGAGTTAGCCTTCAAACACTCAGGAATTGAGCTTGACCAGAGTGTGGAGGAGAGTTTGACAGCTCTTCTGTCTCCTTAGGCAAGGACCTCTAAATCACTTTCTCTTCTTTATTTATAACACATTATTTCTGGCTGATTTCATGCTTAAATCTTTCAAATTTCTTTTGCTTATCTGCGCTTTAATATCATTTAATATTTTAGAAGTATGTAAATGTTCTATACTTTGGTCTTTCTTTTCGTCCACGCAAGGTTGCCTTATCTGTGTTCAGTATCTCTAACACTTTACAAAATAGAAGACAATACTGATATTCAATTTAAAATGAGCCTGGCTTTCTTGAGTTTTAAATCTATCTATGCATGTGACTTGATCAAATTCACAATGGAGGATATACTAGTAAAGACTCTATCATTGTTATTGACGCATTTTCCCTTTTCAATTGCTTCTTTTCTTACAGCTAAGAGATGAGACATCAAAGTCGCAACATTTATAATATTGGTTTTTCTTTCTTTCTTTTATTTATTATTAAATATCTTTTTAGAATTAGGCGCAGTAGTTTGCTGGATTCGGACTAGAAGGATCAACCAATATCCTTCTTTAAAGGTAAGTGTTCTCCATTTGGCTGAGGAAGGTCCTGTACTGTTGACCTTTAACCTGGGGCACAATAATTGGCTTTGAGGTGTTTGGGGTGCTGCAAGTTAGCTGACAAGAGTTGCAGACTAAAACACGCTGTCCTAGAGCCAGGGGCAGACGTGTCTTAAGAGTTTTTCTTCAGTGGCGTCTACTTTTAGTCTACAGGAGCTTCTTATATATGTTTTAGTGAGTCCTTACAATGTTTATTTAGTAGTATAGGATTGCAGTAGGTTTGGATTAAGAACACAAGTTTAAGAACTGGCGTTAAACTTATTAAGTTAAGAGACTTTTCCTGGTAACATCTCAATTATGAAATGAAGTAATTAGTAAAGTAAGTGCTAATGGGGAGCGTTTAAATAAGTATGATTCTTTTAAGGAATGGTAGTTGAAGTCTGCTCTAATAAGACCTCATTAATCCATTTTAAGCAAAGTATCAGAGTATGGAAGAAGTAAATTGCTTAATAGACATGTAGATTGTGTTGAAATTGGATTAAATGGCTTATTAGGTAGAGTATCAATCCACAGAATAACATATATGATCAAATGGAAAGGGATACAATCATTTCTTTATATTACTTCTATGACTTTGATAATTTATTCAGATCATAATGCTTAAGCACACGAATAGAAGCTTGATTTGCGAAACTCATGATCTTTCATGCAGTGAACTCTCCCTTCAATTATTCCCATCAAATGCTCGCTAGTTAGTTGCTGTTGTTGTTGTCATCATTAAGAGTTTTAGAGTGATTAGTTCAAAAGCAATGATGTGTTAATGGTGACAAGTGTTTATTTGTCTAATGATTCTTTAATAGTAACTTTAATCTTTATTCCAATAGTACCTTCAATGTTGTTATCCTTACACATTCTGTATTCTTACAGAGTGATTGGGTCATACTCACCCATTTGACTCCGAAGGACCCCTAATTTCATATGAGGGAGAGCAAGCCTATCGCAGACCACCTCTCCTCAATCAAGTAACGAATGGATGTTCGTAATAGGTTTCGTGAACTTCTAATCTAGTGGATTTACTTTATAAAGGTGTAGTAGGACTATATTAGGAAACCTATATTCATTTCCTTGGGCTTAAAAACATATTTAATTAAAGAATAATGCTCGCTAGTTATGACAGAAAATTAAAGTCTAAGCTTATCTATTTCGAAATCAATCTCCATAAAAGTTTCTCTTCCTGAATGTTTTGACAAGTACTTTATTTAATATTATTATTGGATACTACTAATAAATCAGACATCTAAATCGTTATCTTCTGACTCAAAAATCTCCTTCTTATAAATATAGCAAATAGTTTCCCTAATGAAATAAACCTAGACAAGAAGATCAAGAATAGTACTCTCTGGAGAATTGAGTGGAAGTAATACAAGTGGGCCCTACAGTGTAAAGGGGACTCAAGAATATAAAAGAGAATCAAATGAAAGTATTTCTATGTTTTCTCAACTCGAACTTAATCAATTTCTCATTAACTAATTCAATTGTTAATTTCAATTCAAGTAAAGCTACAAGTCATTTCAAGATTATAGAATAGATAAATGACCAATGAGTATTGTAGTTCTTTGATGAAGGAATACCTCATCCCTTACAATCACCACTTGAATACAAAGAAAATTCATCAACTTTAGTTTTAATTACTGAGTTTATCTATTATTATTAAGTTCTCAACTTGTGATTTGTCTTATTTGATTACAATTGAGTGCTAAAAGGAAGAGAGAAGGAGTGAGAGAAGAATGGGATGAGATCAAGTGAATTAAAAAAGAGAATATGAAAGAGTTCAAACAGTTTAAATCCTTCAAAACATTGAGCTTGTTATTTTAAATTATTCAATATCTTCCTCCTCATTCATCTGTGTAAAGTAGAGGAGTATGCTGTAGCAGCAATGTTACAGATGAATTGTTAGAAGTATCATCACCTTTAGCATTAGTTCATCCATATCTATACTCTATCATGCAATACTAATCACATCCATTTCCATATCAAGGGAATAAAGTTTACCTGATAATATCTTATGTTAAGTGAGACGAAAAGTCTTTGCATATTGAAGGGAATAGATAGAAGGGAATAGATAGAAGGGAATTAAAGTAGGATAATAGATCTGGAAGATAATTACAGATCACAGAGATAGATTATTATTACAAAAGAAAAGTCTTCTCACATGCTAGTCTCACTTTCACTAAAATCCAAAATCTTACCTTAATATTCTGCTAATCCAAAGCAATTTAATTAAGCTCTTAAGTATGAGAACGGACAATTATTTTATCATAGAATCTTCTCCTCCCAAGGTGATGCATCACCATTTAATATAATAAAGAGGAAGACAAGACAAAGCAGAGAGCACTATGAAGATTAGAAGAAGAGAAGAAACTAGAAAAAAAGAACTACAAGAGTAGGAGACAACTAGATCTACCAAGACAGAAAATAACACACATCATATCTACTCTGTTGAACATACAATATTAAAGTAATTGAATTTAATTGAACAATAAGCAATAGGTTCGACACAATTTATCCATTACTGTACATCATTGTAAAGATTAAATAGATCTAAGTTACTAATATAAAATGACCTAAGAGAGGCTTATTATCCTTCAACTGTATCTTAGAGATATAGCTTAGATAGTTATTAGAATATCCATTGGAATACAAGAGAGAGTAGAGAGTCAATATGTAAGTAAAGCATGGGATAGGATAAAATATGCATAGTAAGAGAATAATAGTATAGATAGATTGGGAAACGTAAGGAGGAGGCATATGATTATTAGTAGGCAAGTAGACTATCATACATATAGGCATGAAATATTATTGAGTTCAATAAAATATTTTAAGCTTCAATATTACAAAACTGAGTAAATCAGAAACTTAAGACATCAATGGATAATAGGAATGGCAAGGGACAAATGGAAAGACAAATCAGAAATGAGATTTGGATGGATTCAAGTTGAAGAGATAGTATCGGTCCTCAAACCTTAAGTATTTCAACAAAGAAGATATGAAGGACATGATTGAACAGAGTATGACCAATTGTATCTGACTTTATTGAAAGAAGCCTAAAAAAGAATTGGATTTATACTTACAGGTAGGATTACTAAGGAAAAGGGATATTATCCATTGAAGATCATTTTAAATAGTAAGAAACGAAAACCACCAAATGTAAAGTGAAATAATGGTAGGAAAGAAACTAAAGAAAGGACACTGCCCAAACCTTAGAGATAAAACTCCATTGCTTATTCAACTATGGGGCAACATGATCATCTCTAACTAATCCCTAATAGATATCATGTGAATCTATAAATAATACAGATCCCTTAAGAGTGTCTAAATCAAATGCGATTGAATGAATTAATCAATCCCATCCTATAAAATAAACAAAAGAACACCAAGCTAAAATAAAACAATCATAATAATAATAGTAAGAAGTTAATCTAATTAAAAGCCAAACCAAATAATCCCTTTGCAAGAGATAAAAGATCACAAATGATTTAACCCCTCTATGTAACAATTAAACAGAAAGTGACGAAAGAGTAGACACAGAATACCCTTACATAAGAGTATAAATGATAATGAATGTAAGAGAATAGAGATCAATGATTCAGATGTGAATGATAGGAGAGATGATACAGATAGTAATGTGAAAGAGAGAGTGAATATAGAATAAGAGAAGGGATAGAATGGTTGTTGAAGGAGAGGAATAAGAGGGAAAGAATTGAGCATATGGATAATGAAATAACTTAAAGGTATGTGATAGCAGGAGTGGAGGTATTTTAATAAATGTAACAATTATTAAATTGTCTAGTTTGAATTAGTGGAGAGATTAGAATCCTATATAGATAATGGAGATGAATTTGTTTTCTGGGCTCAATCAAAGCTCTTATACATGGGAAGGTTTTTTAGCAAAAGAAGTCTTGAATTCCGAGAAGAAAGTAGCTGAGATTCCAGAGACGTGGGGTTTTGGGAGTACCATAAATTAGGTCTCTATGAAGAGAGGAGAGTACTTAACTATATTGCCTCCAGGCACCATCTTTCACAATGTGGGAATGTTAAAAGAGTCTCCTTACTCATCTATTCTCTATAACCTCTTAGTAATTTAAATCATTTCCTCCAAAGGAATAAACTTGGCAAAAATACACTTTACTACAATAGTGTAATTAATAATAGAGTAAAAAAGATAATTATCATCAATTTCTCCTATTCACCAAGACTTCTTCTAACTGCAAAAGCTCAAATAAATTCTTTTGTGATGAATGATAAAAAAAGAGAATATTTCTCGACCCTTAAATCCAAAACAAGAAACCCCTAAAATAAAATTAAATACTTGGGAGCAGGATAGAAGAGAAGGTCTTCTTCGAGTTTCTTGACACCATTCCTTACTTTTATAATTATTGAATTATAATGCTGGTCTATTAATGCCTATATAAGAGGATTCTCAAGCTCAGGGTAATAACTCCGACAAGCATGGTCTAAGTATTCTTGTTAAATATAGATTAAAATGTAGTTCATGGGGTCTTAAAATTAAATGAATAATACCAAGCGAAGGAAATGGCAGTAAGTTTTATGATGATGTTTAATTGAGAAGGAGATCAGTACAAGTAACAGATAATTAATAGATTTTATACCTTACTTAAAGAGCATATTGTAAAGTAAAGCGAGGCAACCAAATAAATAATAATCCAGTCTCGAATATGTCTCGTGTAGTAAATTTAAACAATAATTTAAGAAGAGTCACAGTATCAACTTTCCAAAGCATAAAAGAAATCTTGAATAACAGATATTCAGAACTTGCTTGGATGTGCTTGATAAAAAGAAGTATGATTAAGTAAGTTAATATTAATATATAAAAAAATCATCATCTTTGTTCTTTGGCTTCACTGTTTTTATTGCTCCTCTCAAGACTAACTCATCAAACTTAAAATAATAATATGTATACTCAACATCCTTTAGCAGAATTTCTATAATTTGATGATGTACACGCCATAGTACCCTTGGTCTCTACTCAAAAAGAACACTTTCATTTATCTTAGATTTGAGTTGAAAGAGAATATTATTTGTTTCTTTCATGATTAAGATTAAACACATCCATTTAGGGATGCCCCTCAATTAATCATTGTAGGGGATGTCATCCCTTTAATATATAGTTGCAAGATCGAGTCAAATAGATTTAAATTTACTTTCAATGGCCTCTCATATACACAAAGAGGGAGGGATTATTACCCCCTCCCCTTCCTATAACAGTGAAGTCCCTAAGGGGACGTGACCCCCTCCCGAAGAAAAAAGGGGTTAAAGACGCTTTCCCCAAACTCGTGATCCACTTCATAATAGATAGAGGAGGTGATCTGCCATTTATAATAAAAATGAAATGAATGAAACACATCCATTTAAACTGATTTAATATTTACTCTAACAATCTCATTATTTATATCTATTGAAAATTTATCTTATTTCCTTTAAAAAAGTTAAATCCCATAGTGTATAGTAACACAATAGCACTTCTAAATCCTTCTTGTTTGTAATTGATATAAGTCCTAACAGTGAACTATCTTGAAACTACATCACTGGACAATTATATATGAATGAGCTATGATTAAATACAAATACTGACTAAATTGGCTTCAAGGTATTGAACTTTTATGGGACATGACATCTCATCAAAATTAATTTCAGGTCTGAGTTTAGATGTACCTACACCACCTAAAGAAGCGAGCTCTAGTGAAGATGATTCTGCATGCAATCATACAGCACCTAGATGCCTGGATTAAACCCCCACCCAGACAATGATTATAATCTTAGGAGTAAGCAAGCCCATCCCAGCAGAAAATTACATTTCCCTTGAGGATGAGGCACTTCCAGACCAGGATGAGGTGATAGAGTTAGAGGAGATCAAAATAGAAGATGAATCAACCAACAGAGGAAATCAAGACTAGCTAACCAATCAAGACACAGCACTGGGAGACAACAGCGATTGCCATAGTTAAAGATGAGATCCTTCATGATTAAATTAAGCAGAAGATTTGTCTGTTTGAGGATAATCAATCAAATCTTTTTGACCATCTTTCTTTTAATAAGAGTATTAACTATAGGGAGTCGTGATGAGCTTAGACAGGCAGAGAGGTATTTATTTTTCATATCATCAGATTGGAGATAGGAAAGGCAGTTAAGGTTTTGGTTTATTTATAAAAGATTCGATCTGGACTGAGTCTCTTTAGGTCTAAGCTGAAATCACCTTTAATATATTTAATTTTAGCCTTTATCACCCAAATGAGAAACCCAGAAATGAAATAATGATTAGTGCAATCAAGAAGGTTAGGATTTTTGTACACCATTATATTAGTATAATCAGTTCTCGGGTATTCCATTATCTAGAAGATAGTTAAGAGCATCTTCAACGTTTAAGCAATTACTCATTCATCAGCAGGACAATCTTTCAAGCATTGTTTAAAAAGCCATTGTAACATTCCTGTTTTTAGATAATAAACAGTTTCTTCTTTACCTGCTTCAGTATATGGAAAAGTCTGCTTAGTCCCAAGAATCCACTGGTACCCACACCGCACTTTTCCAGTTCTCATCTACTATCCAAGTAAGCTTGCCTTGTCCATTCATCAGTTATGGCATCTTCCTTTTAAGAAACTTCTAATAAATTGAGGACCCACTCCAAACCCTAAATTCTTAAGACTATGAATACATAAATTAATGCCAACTTAAAATCGTCTTCATCTTAATCAATCCAATAAAGTCAAAGTTTAATAATTAAGGCATCCAATCGTCTACATCAATATTACTCTCATCTTCTACTAAGTCTATGACACTATAGTGAACTACTACTTTTAATTAGCATCCTTTCTCTAGTTATAGGAATAAATCCTTAGACTGAGAACAAAGTACATACTCAATAACTATGCCTAAAGCATTACAGATTGAAGCATCAATGGACACATCAAGTTCTCATTGAACGAATTAATGAATTTATATATGTTTATTAAGAATCGATTTAAGTTGAATTATCTACTGATGGACTAATTTTATTTGAAGTCATTGTTGAGATGATCATCTGGTTGGAAACTTAGAAAGGCACAAAGGGACTTAACATTCAACTAAGAAACAGATGAAAGGAGATGCCACTATGATACATCTTACTCAATCATATTTCAGATTTCATTCAGAGTAAGATAACTGGAGCTGTGCTTTAATGAATAGTGTCTATCAATGGCTTGTCCCCGAAGCTATGAGCTTTTGGTGTGATCCTGAGCCTTAACATCTTTAAGTATCTTAAATCTTTGAGCTTCAAGAACTGTTTGGTTATAGAGAAACTTGTGGGAGTTAATCCATTAATGAGTAATATAGGAATACTTAGAAATGTATAAGAGAGAATCAAATAAGTCAGGTGATTTATTCAAAAAAAATAAAACAAGGATTTACAAAAGGTTAGAGATATCAAACCCTTTATTAATACTCGAGCTATCAAGAAATCAATTTAAAAGGGTAATGAAGTTCATAAAGGTTCTCGATTCCCATAAAAAGAGTTTGAAGATATATCTCCTCCAATATCCTCACATTAAAGCTTCTATTAAGAGTGTTTCTTTCATATAAAACACTTTAGATACAGTACTCTCTACTCCATTACAGTGTTTGGTCTGTTAGCTCTTAGATTTAATTACAAGCTAAAGGGTTTTGGGTTAGTATGCTTGGAGGAGGTATGTAGGACTGGTGACAAAAGGTACTGCACTATTAAACCTTAAAGAATATGTTCTTAAAGCTTAGCAACTGAGTCATTATCTCTTTAGTTTAAAATATTGGAATGCCAGTGGTTAATTTAGTTCACAGTATTATTCAATTATGTATTAATATATTTCTTCACTATTTGTTTATGTGATTTACTAATTTGATGAAAAGGGAGAAAACTCATAGCAATCTCGACGTCTTCTTTCACTTTGCCATTTAATTAATCTCAATCATCTTTTCTAAGTAGAGTATGAAGAGATGCTTTCCCAGCATAGTAGATATCGAACACTTAAAATTAAATTAAATTGGACTAAAGATGCCACTCAGTTTCGTTCAGAGTTGAACAAGCATTATTTATTAAACAATAGATTTAATTGATATGATGATTATGGCTGCAGAGGGGAAGTCCTGAAGGGTTGGACTTTTGCATCAGCCATTTTCGACAGTGAGTCCAGTTTTATAACCCAACCCTTCATGTCGCAGCTTGGTAATTAACCTATTGTGGTTTATTATTAATTGAAGAGAGATAAGATGACAAGTCTTCACTTCTAAGAGTCCGTTTCACCTCAACCTTCTTTAAGGTAACAGTTAGTGCTCTAAGTTGAGTAAAAGTCAGAGACAAGGGCAATCTTCTCGAAGATATCGTTGATGAAAAGTTCATGATGCTCATGGATCTCTTTGAAATCATTTTAGAAGTAAAGAGTAATTTTCAATGTCCGTCTTAAGAGCGATAAGGAAAGTTAGGGAGTAGTTTCTATTAAGAATGTGAGTGTTAGAGCAAAGGAGAAGTCTCCAACAGGCTTTTAGTTTAATCGACACTCTAATTAACCTAGACCCTCTTATTTTAAACAATGTTTTTGTCTGTATGTGCACATGATCGATCCTATGAATGGATCGGGTATGACGAGGACCTATACATTGATTAATTTTAACTCATCCTTAAATATGCCACTCTAATCTTCAAGTGTCTCAAACAACTATATCCATTTTTGTTTCAAAAGTCACAGAAGGTGAATCCCAAAGGATTAACTACCCATATCTATAGTTTCTCTTTCCCATGATTCTTGGATAACATCTCCCCCATTATCTACTCCAACATCCTAACCCAGTTTAGTTAAAATAAATCCTCTCTAAATACCCTATCCTTAATCCATAGTTATAAACATCACACATGCACTGTATATACCTCTAAGCTATCATTGCTATCACCTTCATAGCCAAAACTGATAAAACTTCAATGTAATCTCTCTAAAATTCATCTAGTCAAAGTAAACAAGTTAATTAAAAAACATATTGATCCAAGATGTAAAGCAATCTAAAGAAGATCGCAACAAAGGAAATGAAATAAGAGATAACAATGGTAAACCAGAGGGAGAAAGCATGATAGGTGGAGGAGATACTAAAGAACATGATTAAGATACCTCTACTACAGAAGTAAAGCTTGCATCTGGTGAGAGTGTGGTTACCTGTTGCTAAGTTAAGTGGAAGAAGGACAGAGACAGGGGGATGAGGAGTCTAGGAGGGAAGAAGGGATTAAGAGGGATGAACCAATACGTAAAGAATGGGAACAAGAAGAAGGAATTAAGTGGATGGGATCTG
>JAGYYO010000296.1:0-10895 GCA_021441625.1 Diophrys sp. 3 WChen-2021
AGCTCATAGTGGGGCCATCAAGTGCTTAAATAGCTTCGTTAGCATTTTCTTCAGACAGGTAGTCCTTTACAGTGTGTCAAATTGAGTTGCTTATAAAAATGCATAATATTCTAATTCTCAACTTCGACATAAGCTGGACACTCCTCTGTCCCAAACTCCTCAAAACTTCACGTAAGGCCGTGCTCAATCTTTGCCGTAGAAAATTCTACACAACATTACTCTCCGTAGCCTCCTAACCTCTCTGAGCACTCTAACACTGAATGCTACAAGTAAAAACAGCCTTGCCGTGGCTGTGGTGCTATGAGAAAACAGGTTTTCAAGACTTTAAACACTTTAATGATGATGATGACGTTGATGACTTCGACGATGGAAACCAGACAGAAGGAGAACTCACATTGAGCTAAATTAAATAATTAATGAATGAGAATGAATGAGAACTTCGTCATAAATATGTTCTTAAAAGAAAAGGAATTTAATTTATGTAGTTATGGTTGTATTACCCTATTCACATGACCTTCAATACAAGAATCTATTCAAGAGGTGATTCACCCATTGCTATTCCACTCACTCCTTACTTTCACTTCATTCTGAGGTTCCCAAGTAAAAAAGTCTCCATAATTCACAACAGCATTTCATAATTAATGAATTGATATTCACAATAGACATCCTTGAAAAGTAATGCATGCAGCGAACTACTCCGAATCAAAACAAAGATAAAAGAGAATATTAGTTTAGGGATGTGGATGCCTTGACCTCTATATTTTAATCAGAGAATATTGTAGTTAGAACAAATTCGAATGAAAACAAAGCACTATAGGAAGTTCTTTGAGAATTTGCTTATACATGATCAGACCTAAAGACCTAGACCTACTAACAGATTGTATCAGTCTTAAGCAGATTTAGATAAGTGGTCCATAGCTTCGGGAGATCTGATCTCGCATAGCAGATGAACACTATGAATGATTGGATAAGATTCTTTATGCATATGATAGGAAAGACTGACTTTTAACCTGCCACAATGGATCATGCGAAAAATTAGATTAGATCTTAACTCGTACTAAACAACGCGGTTTGAATTAGATAGAACAAAAGGAAGATTACAAATTGAATTAAAGAGATAGTGATTCTTTCTTTCTGAATCTCAGCCTATGTTACTTTGGCGGTAGATTGCCAATCTAGAGAGTACCATACTTGAATTCGATCGACTTGTTTTCATCAATTATAATTATTATTTAAATCACTGATTTAATTGATACTGAATCCTAAATTAGAACTCATCTGGGCCTGACACTGAGATACCCACTATTGGTGGGGAAATCAAATTCAAATCGGGCCCTTCAGATGGGTTGCATGTAAGAATGATATTCAGGTTAAACGAAAGACTACTCTTCTTAAAACATTTGAGGCTCTAAGATTCAACATCCAGTCATTGGAGATGACACAATGGGAAAATAGATCTACTAACACAAGAAGTTCTTGGCTAAAGACTTACTGGACACTATTGGTTTAGATATATCTGATAAACTTAAAATCAGATATATGCTTGACTTCAAGAAATTCAAGTGAGTCAGAAATGCTCAAGTATATCTCTTTAGATGATGAAGTAGAAGAAGGAGAAAGTTAAGTTAAACTGCCTAAATTTATGTGGAGACCAAGTGATAAACTCAGATAAAGATAGGACATCCTCGTAATTTCCCATTTGTTATAACATTACAACAACATCAAATGCAAAGTGATTTCTTTACAACTCTTAAATAGTGTGTGGATTCTATTGCATGTTCTTATAAATCTTAGAGCAACACCAGGACACGAGATGAAGTAATAGATAAGAAATAGATTGCTAGAAATTATATTAAAGGGAGATTCTGGATTAGCTTTGTGGCACCTGTTCCTGTGGATTAGCTAGAAGATGCATTCAGTGGAGGAGATGCTTAAGTTGGAGCACTTCAACTCTTTGCTGTTGAAACTAACTACATTCTTAAGACTAACAAGATTCATAGACTATCTAAATATTAGACAAGATATTAAATTAGTAAGTTCTCTTCATTTCTCTATCTCACACTCTCAAGCCAACTAGTCTTCTTCCTGATCATATACCTCCACTGTATGAACTGTCTCTGGTTGCAAGTAGTAGATGATAGCCAACATAAATGGATGCGTAAAGACAGATGTCTTTGAGAATACAGTCTGTGGTAAATACTAGATGTATCTATTATACTCAGTCAATACACTAACTATTAATGAATTAGGACCTAAAGGAAATATAGATAATGTTATGTTTGCTTCTATTGATACGAGAAGCATTCATTAATGCTGATATGTTTGGAGAATTAGCTGTGTTGATGGATGGGAGTATGAATGAATGTTAAATGGATAAGAGGTTAATAGAGTGATGGAGAGGGAGTAGAGGAGTAGAGATTTACTATTTTGAATGAGTTTTGCTTATTTGTTGGATTAAATTTTAAAGTCAATTAAAGGTACATGAATAACATTTAGAGTGTCTTCTATTCTTTAGATCTCGTTTTGTTGTTCGATACCAGTGTTTAATTAAGTAATTTAAGATTAGTTTAGGTGTATTCATAAATGAATAGATTGGCATTAATATATTTTTTGTAGTTATTGAAGGTTATGCCTGAAGTTAATCAGAGCCTTTATCTAGAATTTAACTACTTAGATCTGTAGCACACGGTATTGAAGGATAGCGAGTTAAGATCTAATGACCTCAAAAGGTAAATCAAGATGATCAAACATCTCATGTTGGAGGATTGAAAAATCATAATTACAATATCCCTCAAAAGGACTCTCCTACATTTACTCTAGAGAAAGAAACATATTCTATTAGAAAATGTCAGACTATCATGATCGATTAATTAAATTAATTAAGCTAAACACTAGCTGATGATATGTAAAATGAATTTAAGAGTGAAAGAGAAATTATCAGAGTTTTAATATATGAAGATACAGCTAACAATGCAATGAAGAATATGAAGTTGATTTAAGATCTTTAACAATCTGTTGTTCATTTCCTTACATCTTAATACGACTCTAGATGCATAGAACTAACTTGATTAGTTCCTCCACTGTTGTCTCCTTCTCTTTAAAGTGAGTCTATAACACACATATTGACTAAACTAATCAATAGGAATTCTTTTTCATCTAATGAATAAATAGTTTTATATTATAGGAAGGAAATATAAATAGTCTTTAAATATTCTTGTCTTGATCAGATAAACACTTTGAGTTACACTTCCTGTATGACACTGAATAAATCTTTTTAGGAGAACATCTGATGAATTGTAATCTTCAAACAAAGAAGAGAGTAGCTGGGGATCTCTTGGTCCTAGTCAGACTTTTCTTATAATCAAATATTGTTAGTCAGATGGCTACAGGAAACTATATTACAGACAATGAAGATGAAGCAAGTTAGTGTGGAATAATTCAACCCAGTCACCCCTCTTGACAGTCCCGAGAAATGAATAAGAAGAAGCACCACTAAGTTTGGAACCAAAAGAATAAACTTGAATGGACTAGAGAGTCAGCAACACCTTGAAAGGACCCTAGCAAATAAAGGGGTAAGAAGAGAAATGAATACTGCAGACTAAAAGAACAAAGAAAGCTTCTATGAATCAAGAACGCATGCAAGATCAGGCATAAGACATATTGACCTTGATTATCGAAGGAGATCAAATGTAGCCTCTGATGCCAATCTGCAGAATGTTGCGTATCAGATAAAGACTGACGGAATGAAAAGTTAACTATGCATCAATAGACAATGCTACAAGAAAGTGAGAAGCAGATTCAGACAACTGAACAATCAGTTGGTATTCAATCGTGAGAAGGGAAAGGAGATAGTTCAAGCAAATGATTTGTCAACTGTGAATTTAATTTCTTAGAGGAACAAGAATTAGAGCAGTTAATTAATTTAATTGTTAATGAAGATGAAATGAACACTAGTATTATTAATGATCCATTTCTGGAAATATACAGCAGTAGTGAGACCTCATTAATTCAAATGGACTTCCATATCAAGTGCATGACTTGGAATGCCACATAACTATATACAAAGATGAGAATCTTTCAGCCTTAAGAAAGATCCTAGATAAAGAATTGTCTGATCTCGTGCTTATAAGAAACTTGGAATAGAAAAATTCAGAGATAAATACATAAGAACTATATATAACTCGAAACCACGTTCAAAGACAGTGAAGGGTCATAACACTCGTTCATAAACAATGGAGCGCTAGATATTCATGGTAGTTTATAACCATCTGAATGTTGCTGAGTTCTATGATAAGTAATATCGATCAATTGTTTATTGTAACCTCATAGAAGATGTTATGTAAAGACATAAATGAGTTATTATTGCAAGAGATCATAATATAGATTTTGGAAGAATAACTGTTCAAAAAGAATAGCTATCCTTCAACAAATGAACCCACTCGTAAGTAGAGAACCCTGACACAAGATGATGCATACCCCAGAGCTGCGGAGACTCCAATAACGTGTGTCAGATATGACCTGACATCCCACGACCCCCTGCTAAGTAAAGTATATTAAAGATGGTAAGTGAAGGACATATACACATAAGGAACATGGGCATTCCCTATAAACCTTTTGATAACTATTCCCATTCACCTTAAATATCAAACAAAGCGAGCGATAGAGAAGGCTATAAATCGCTCCCTGATGACTGTGAAAAGTTAACGGGAAGAGATCTAGAAGAATTGCTCAATAATCATTTGAAGAAACATGTGACTGAATTCCCAAGGTAATTAGAACTGTATTGCCGTGCTACACTTATTCAGACTAATTAGGACCTTATCTAACATGGGAAAAAGATCTCAATAATGAGGAGCACCGAAGAAGGGAAAACTGTCTACTCAGCCTAGAGATCGAAAGAAGTAGCCATCCAATATTTAAGGAGCATACTCCTTAGTGAGTAATCATCTTCTATTAAAAAATAGAAAAGAATTAAGATCAGTCTTAACAGCGATGAAAGAGAATGGATAATAAGACAGGTTGGCTTTGCCATCGGCCAGATAATTAGCATAAGTCAGATTTTCTCTGGCCAGAAGAACATACCGATCTACGTCAAGACATCGAGGTTTATTAATCTACTCTCAAAGACTGGAAAGGCATAAGTGACAGTGGATAAGATGAGACTTAGGTTCTTAGTTCAATTATGAAGATAATTGAGAAAGTTATCCTTAATATTATAAAGGACAGCTCTTGAGCAACACAGCAATTAGGTTGGGTTCAGACCTGGCTTTAGTACACAGGATAACATAGTAAGAGCGTAAGAAGAGATAAGAAGAGCTAATGCTGACAAAACATAATAATACATATACACTATTATGGATATAACGAAAGCAATTTCGTAAATAACAGGAAATCACTGATGACTCATCTAGAGGCCCTCATTGAATACGCAAAAAGTGAGTTAGGTGATGGAATATGTAAGGCTGTTATCAAAATACTTAGAGAAATCTACTAGGACATCAGAATGTTACTTGATCATGTAAAACTAGAATATAATAGAGGTGTTCTCCTAGGAGGAGTCTTATCCTGCTTGATTAAAAATGTTAAAATGACAGAGAAGATTGGGTTGTGGAAGTCATACACTCTCAAAGAGATTAAAATGGCCTGACAAGGAAGATGAATAAGATCAGACTAGATCTGAAGAAGACTGGGATGAATGAGTCGTTCAGGAAGCTATTGGGGAACATCTATCTCGACTGCTGGGTAAAGTACAACTGCATTGGACCAATCAAAGGGGAATAGTTACGGAGGAAGATGTAATCAAATGATATGACAGAGTAATAAATCTGCACTTGGACTGGGGGATAATACTAGAATGGAGGTACTGAATATGCTCTATCCCATTAGATACAAGTTGTGAATGCAACTGATGATGAGATCCACCAGAGAGAACTAAGTCCAAATCATAGACTGCCAAAACCATCATGGAAGACCAAAGAGATAACGCAAATTGAAACTGAAGACTTTATTTATCTCTTATCAAGACTATCAAGAGCAACCGAAACAAAGATTCTATCAAGAAAGTATAGAAAGAGACAAAAGATAGAAATGGATAAGCACCACCATCAGATCCACATGCTGGATGCACTAGTGAATGAGGAACAGCTGTCAGAATTTGAACGAGATATCGATCAAATTGAGATTCGAGAGTCAGAGCGAATCTGATTCAAAGGCATTGAGTAATGAAGGCATATTCACATAGATCTCAGAAAGAGGTAGACCCAAGAATGATGCAGTTACTGATTTTATGATAAATTGAATTGAATTGAGACTCTTACTAATTAATTCTGGAGTTATTAATATGGAAATAAAGCTCTTCCCTTGGCCTCTCCCCTCACTCAAAGGCCCATGAAGACCTCCCATGGTAACTCCTACTCCTAACCTAATAAAATGACCTAAAAACCAAACCAAACGCTCTCAAGAGCCTTCAACTAACTCCAATACTTTCTCAACATATACCCAAGCCTCAAACCTATCCTCTAAACCTTCCTGAAGACTCTTTAAAGACAGTAGTGGACTCTGTCGAGGTGGTTTTAGACTGGGAAGCTGCTGCTCTACCTCTCAAGAAGCTGCGGACTCTAGCAGCTCTTTCCAAACAAGCTTCCCCTCAGAAAGAGGAGTTTACCCCTCCTACTACCGGTGACACGTCACCATTTAATATTTTCAGACAGACAGACTAATTAATTCTCACATCTAAGTTAACAGATGAGATAGTTAGTTAAGGAGAGAAAGGAGATAATGGAAAGATTGTGATTAAACTGTATAATGAGTCATGTAGAAGGACTGTAAGCTTTACGTATGGTCATACAAACGAACATTAAGAATGTGTCCATTGAATGCACCTCCTAGTCTTAAGTTTTAATAAGGTCTTGCATCATGCCATTATTATTCATGTGTTAAATTAGTCTAGCCATGTGATACTCCTGCTGTAGTATATCTTTCAACATTTAAATATTGATAATCAACAGTTTTATTTATTTACATCATCAAAAATGCCAAGCTACTCTATGTATTAACTTAAAGAGATAGGGAATAGCCTGGAGTTTCTTTGATCCAACAAGAAATAATAATCAACCTAGCATAACAGCTGGAGATGTAAATTCTAGAAGTGATATCAATGCTTCTAAGGTTGCTCCTTTGTTAACACTAGATTAGATAAGATAAAATGATTAAATGAGTCCTCGTTGTTGGATGTTCATTCATCCTCTCTTTGTCTGAGTTTTAAACCATTCTACTTATTATTTCTGTCCTTCCAAAAGTATTATTAGTCTGGCATGTTCCACTATTCTATGACTCTTAGGATTTTTCCAGGTTTATTAATATTAAGGGCCACATTCATCATAGTTTTCACTTTCCGATCAGTATAGCAGGTGCTCACCAGCATCTGTAGTAGTTTCTAACTGTTCCGACTAATCTTGCAATGATTCAGGGATGAGAAGTTGAGCTTACTATACGCTTACATTCACAGCGGAGTGGAACCTTCATCAAATAAATTCTAGGAGAGAGTATTCTCATTAGAGCATTTCAATTGTTGGAATTTTCTCTGAAGAGAAGAGTCTGCTCTTAATACTCTCCTTTGTGCTGCATTCCATTAGCTATATGTAGTCTTTCGTTTGTTCGTATCAATTAAGATTAGTTATTAGCCCAATGTTTCTTGAAGAGTACTTTGATTGAGTGATATGGAACTCCATTAGAGAAGTTAATTGATTCTTATATCAAATGGTTGTATATGATTTAACTTTTAAATTTCTTTTTCTTATTTGGCATGGTCTACTTAATGTTCTAATCATAAGTTAAGAAGTAAAGATGCTCTTAATTGTATACGAATCTAGAACATATCTGTAATTGTCTTAAAGAGTCAGTAATATGTAAACTCATTACTTCCTGCAGACCCACAATGAGGGGAGTTCACTTCATCTCTTGTCGATTCTTTTTAACCATCAAGCCGACTTAGATAATACACATTCATCGTACAATCTTCAAATCCTCAATTCTTTAAGCCTCTCTATGGGATATTATACACTGAGCATTCATCCCATATTATAAAAAAGAATCTCAGCTAAATGTATTACATTGTCCCATTTCATTCTTGCCTCATCTACCTTTCTGAATAGGTTCCTCGACTATGCACTTTCTAGGAGGAGTTTCGTTATCCTCTGGTTCTGGATATAGATCTGTTTATATAATATGTCCAGTGAATACACACTCTGCAAATGTTTGGTCGTAATGTTCATTGGAGTATTAGGATCTTCATTGTGGTTGCATAGAGGCCATTCATCATTTCTTCTGACAGTATTCCACTGTTGAAATGGGATGTTGTATTGTATTTAATCCAACTTATTATGTAAGTGTCAAATAACTTTTTCTTGCATGCTGCATCCAAGATTCCCCTCATGTTGTTTCTTGTGTCGGTCCTTTATGTTTCTTATTATTTATGTCTTTCTTTATCCGATGGGGACTCTAGATACATTAGGACCTTTGCTGGTTTAACTTCGATAATTCTTTTGGTTCTCAGTCTTTGCATTGCTACTACTTTTGTCTTAGCATTCTGGATTTGAAACCCCACTTAGTGAGTAATTGTTATATGAGCTCTTTAATGACTTTGAGTTACCTAGGGTTATTAGCGTAAATAAGGAGATTAATTGAGAAGAGTAGCACATGCTTATTTACTAAGTCCTATGGCAGTTCTCTCATTACTTCTTCTATGAGAGGCAAATAGTATGATGGGAGAGAACTCCCCCATTGAAATAATCCCTTGGTATACTTAACTGTTATTCCTTCCAGGTCAGGTGGAACATGGTTCATGAGTAGAGATCCTCTATGGTCCTAGTTATAGCCTGTCCTATATTTCCTCCATGGATATCCCTTGTTGTCTTCATAAATCTTCTTAATGTTTCAGGAGTTTATCTCTGCCAACCCTGTCAAAAGCCCTTTCGATGTCTATTGTTGCGATGCACGAAGGTATGTTTTATTCTTGATGTCAGATTGGATCCTATTGGGGACCTGGCGCAAGATGACTTGAGTCCCATACCTTGGGTGGAACCCCATTTGTGATGAGTCTATGTACTTCCATACTTAGTCTTTTATTAGTTCCAATATAGTTTTTCTAATACCTTAAGTACAGTACTGAGAACAGATATAACTCTGATCTTTGTGAGTCTTACAATTGTCTTTCCTAATTTGCTCATTAGTACCATTCTAGATGTCTTTAAATAATCCTGTATTTATTTTCCTTTAAATACTTATGCAAAGAGGTCTACAATCCTGTGCTCGAACATGGGTTTTCTCAGAAGTTCATCAGGGAATAGATCTACCCCGAGTGCTTTACTACACACAGTATTCGCAATTGCTATATCAGTAACATACAACTCCAGTCATAATCTAGAAGGTATACCCATTGATAATCAAACTTAGAGAAGACTTGGACCATAATAGAGACCATGTACTCAATGATTGGGACCTTATCATCCAGCTTATCAACAAGGTCTTGCACACCCATAAATCAGGGATTCTCCTAATCCTTTCAGAGGCTAGAACGGCTGGAATAGAGATGGGGTAGAGAGAGTACTCTATTAGAAGGTCAGGCATGCCAAATATATAAATATTGCTCCAAGGTATAGAGTAAGCACTTAAGAATTTTTTGATCAGACTGTATCCCATTAGAAGCAGGTATCATAACATGAGGATCTTCAATGAGGTGAAGATGGTCTGGAATGGAATTCTATTGGAAGTCACAGATAACATCATACCCACACCTCCATTTATAAATTGCATACTAGAGAGACAGCTTTTTTAATATGCTCCAGCATGTTAAGAATGTCATCAGGAAAAAACAGTTCCAAAGTAGGCATTACATTTAATTGGTAGAATTAGAGGATCATATATTAAAACCATCCTTGTGATATCAAGTAATGAGCTCTTCATTGATCTGGGAGCATCAATCAAACTTCAAGTTACTAATAGATGAGAGAACGAATCGAATCTGGCCAGATGAAAGGCAAGATGTTTCCATGGATGTAATTGGATAGGATAGTTTATGGGCCCCTAGAGTCACAATTGGAAGATATACAATCAAGAAAGACACCTAACTGGAGAGGTGTACACGATAGAGGATGATGAGACAGTTGTAGAGGAAACGACAGGACATGATCATGAATGCACAGATGAAGGAAAGACAGATAAGGAAAGTATAGTTTCTCACCCTTTCTCCGTTAATGGGAAAGTGAGTGCAAGATGATAGAAAATTACTCTTACTTAACATAGGAACGCAAATGCAGAAGGCCTGACTTGTAATTGAAGAAGGAATTACATTTATTCACTGATGACAATTTTACATCCGCAATGCTTTGAAAAAGACAGAAGAGGTAGGGGTTCTTTTCCAAGAGAGCAACGATCACAAAAGAATAAATAATATGAATGTGTAGCTTGCTTAAATTAATATTAATAGACTGAGTCTCTCATCTTTGTTAAAGTTCTCTCAAGTCCGTTGAATCCATGTGAATCATGAAAAGGAATTGAGAGGTTGCACTGTCTCTAACGAGAATTCTTCAATGATGTAAGATCAGTGGTTGGTGCGAAGACCCAATTGTTTCTAAAGACCCAATGAGTTGCACAGACCCAAATCTGTTAAAGTGAACGAAATTCGCATTTGAGAGTAAAGATTTCCTTAAGAGAAATTCATTTTAGAAAAAGAGAAATCTGTGCTCGTTCTAAAGAAAATTCAACTCAAATTGGAATCAAGCAATTCAATAACCATCCCTTGCCTTTGCATAGCAATAGCTTCATACTTACATCACACCTTTATAATAGGTTCATGTCTATTTAGATATAAGTATTTGTTTGAAAGTGAGAAACAG
>JAGYYO010000297.1:0-10881 GCA_021441625.1 Diophrys sp. 3 WChen-2021
GAAATTAGTCCAAGTAAATTTAAGGCGTAGTTGTAGATAATTTTCAATTTTATCTTTAATTCATTCATGACTCAATACCTATAGTTCCAGAGCTAGGATATCTGATGTTCTTTCATCTGCAACTTTGAATGCCTCTCGGTTTTCTGAATGATTATTGGAGTTCAAGCTTCTTGTACCTATTGGTCACATGCCCACTCCTCTCACATGATGTATCTGAGGATTTTATGTCCGAGTGGTCTTCTAATTCCTATTATTGTCCTTCCTCTACCTGCTTATTCTCTATTAAGCTTGTTTTTCTTAAATGAAAATGGAAGAATGTTAGCTGATAAATAAATAGAATTTGTGGTAACAGATTCAATGAAGTGTAATACATATAAAGATAATGTGTCCTCAATCTAAAATCATAAAGCTTTGTCTGTAGATCCTGCTCACCTTAACCCCATACATCTCTCACCTGTAACTTATTTTATATGGATTTCAGATACTGCTATTATTTAAGAGGTGGTCATCGATAAAGCATCCACCCCCTCTTTTGGAGGGTCCGCCGGAGAACAGTGTGGGTGATAAGCCCCAATCTTAGATGTAGAAGTGATAAAATGAAGTTAAACAAAGATTTACACACCTATCGGATAAGCAGTTAAGGATCATAAGATTAAAGGACTTGATAACGAATTAAATTCATTTAAGAATCACAGCCACTCGTTTGGCTCCATATTAATCTTATCTATCTATGTATTAATCTTGTTAATAATTGTCATTAAAGTTTTAATCTATTATAGACATTTACTCACTTAATATCGATGAGCCACATAGATGCTGCAGGAATCTCATAAGCAGTCTGTTACTTGAGCTTATCCTCATTTTGCTCATTCCTGGGAAGCTCCATGATTCCCATATAGTTAAGTTAAGGATAATCAATTTCTTACATCTAGCTCAATACTCTATCTGTCAATTATAAAGAGACATGAGTCTCCAGATTTCAAGAAATACCATGCAACATTTGACTATGTATTCAAGTATATATATCTGAACTAGAAGTTTATTCTTCTCAAATTATGATCCGTAAAGGGAAGTGTCTAATAAAGACTTCTTTAGTAGGCTATTGAAATTGGTTAGAACTAACTTGAGACTAATAGTGACTCTAGTGAGAGTATGAGTAGTCAGGGGACTGAGGGAATTAGTGTGAGAACTAAAGGGCTTGAGACTCAAGTGTTCTTTCTTGAAGTGAGAGTTAATGTCGCCCATATTTGATTCTTTAATGATATCATCTTGTTCAAAGATACCAGTGTTCATCCCATACTTGTTATTTCATTCTTGTTTAGATTTAATTCTCTCCTTCAATAGTAGTAATACCCATTAACTAGAACATCAAGATTAAGTTCGTTGAATTTAAAGGAGAATCCAAAGTAATAATTGAGATTATCGGCAATTCCACATTTGTGGAGAGTGTAAAGTCTTACTGATTCATTGCCTAGTTTCCTATCATCTAATATTATGAATAAATGTTATCAGGGTTTCTTTAGATTTAGAACTAATTTCTATAAATTAATTTAAATAGATGTGGTAAAGGAAGTTCTCTTCAAACACTTCTCACTTGAAAACAACTTCAGTGAAATAACATTGCCCATCGAGATTTAAATCCCGAGAATATTCTATTAAAAGGGCCACTAATTTGCCATTCTCTTTGCTCTTGATGCTAAAGAGTTCAACTGTCTAATAAATTATGAAATTTCTGACTTTGACGTAGTCAGCGCTCAACATCTCCCCCTGGTCTGACAGATGCATCGTCCCAGAGTCAGAGGAGTCAGATATTTGATAAGGAGAAGACCTAAGTTAAGTGAGCATCATTATTTAAATTAATTCACAGCCACGAAAGTGGTTCCATTGATTAATCATCATCTTGAGAAATGGCTTAATATACTTCTCCAAGTTCTTACTCAAATAGATCAAAGACAATTTCATTTGATGTTACTTAAGACAAATGTAAGATGTTATAAGATGCGGATTGGGGTTCCTGACACACTACTTTTACTCCTGCAGATCCCATCCATACTTCAAGAACGGGAGGGAATGAATTTTCGCTTTCTATCTCCATAATCTTACCATCATATATATAGACTAAATCAATTCATTTTACTGCATTCTAACATTGAACCAAGTCTCTGTGTCATAGAATTGATCAATCATAAGGAAAGTATTTCTCTTCTATATTCCTTTCACATATTAAGAAACTTGGTCTCTTTTAAAGGCACATATCATTGATTTATACAATTAAACATTCCTATTTCTATTCCTCGATATTAAAAATGGCTTAATACCTGAAGCATACTATAACAGATTGAGCAGACTTTGCATAGATCATAAAGGAAGATGAGAATGATGAAGAAGTAACATCGTCCAAGGCTGATCTGTGAGTGTTATTATAAGGATAGGGATTAAATTCAATGAATATTGGACTTGAATTATTAAGTGAGATTGAATATGATAAATTCGATTTAAATGAGATGAATGATTCATCTGTAGTGCTTTATTCTGAACAACCTTAGTTTCGTTTTGGCAAAATGAAACTTCATGTTTATATTTAATTTAAATGTCCTTTTAAGACTTTAATCCATTTTTAATTTAATTTTCAGGAGTTATTGTAGTCTATCTCACTTGAATAATTCAATCTCTGGGAGCAAAAGGTTAGCACTGCTTGCAGCTTTATTAATATAAAATAATGAATTTAAAAGCAGAAAAGTGCAATAAGATTTAAAGACAAACGATGCAAAGCGAGTACCTTCCCTCACACTGACATATAACACTGAATCAATCATGGACATCACTCAATTGAAGCATTTGTTCACTAAATCATTAAAGCAGTAAACAATAGTTGACAAGAAACATAAATTAATAAGAGCACTATCCTTCGAAGAGAAACTCACTGTAGTCTATCTTAGATAAGGAGCACAGCCAGAGGAGAGATCAATAAATAAGTGTTCTCATATCTCCTTACCTGAAGTGATAAAAGAGCGGGAGTGAAGTACTCCACCTGCTAATCTATTTTGCTTTTCTTATGCAACCATGCTAGGCACTAATCTAAGTCGGAGACTTACTAAAATCCTAAGTAAGTGAGATCAAGTATACTCTCTTGTGCTTCTTTTTAGAGTCAGGGAGACCTTCCAACAAAGCAGGAAGTTGAATTACTTCTTAACCTTAGTTGGCGGAGCATATACTCGGTCAAAAATCTTGTTGCACGATTCCAAAATAGCAATTACTCGGACAGGCCAAGCTTTATCAGGAGTTCCCTTATTCCAACCTTAGAAATACCTCTTTGACTCTGCACTTTGTTTAATAATTTTAACTGTTCCTCTTTTATGGCGAATATGGACAAGGTTTAGTTGCAATATCAGTCACTTTGGACAATATAACTCTCCTTTCGCTACTGGAGCAAGGTAGCTAGAGGTGATTACAGTACTCATGATAGAAGGTAGGTAAATGTCATTACGTATTAGTGCAAGTAAAATTCATTCAAGCCAACTATCTTTCTTCTGTTTGAAGTTAGCTAGTTAATTCATGATTAAATAGATTTAGAGACTTGTGCTAAAATTAAGAGGCAAGACAACAGGTTAACTCATTGAGAATATGAGTCTTCATGATCATACTTTCCTTTGTTCAATCAAATACTGACAATAAGTTTGGAATGGAACTCATTGGAGAAATTCAAGCATGGATTGCTATGGAAAACACAGATCCTCACTGGAATGCTCTAATGGGATATGGATTCTTAATATGTCTTTGCATAGTCGGACCAGATCTTTACTGCTTGTGAAATGACTGACTGGCTACATCTTGTAACCTCTCTTCAATTTAACTCGTTTTCGTGTTCTAAGACCCCAACATCCAAAAGAATTGGAAGAATGTTCTTCTTCACACTACTCAATAATGGAACTTATTCTTGAAAGGATGGATTTGGACAATCACTCCTCAGATTTAATAAACTATTCAGGGTGATGAATCATTTAACATTGGCTGATGAAAACTTTCGAGGATTATCCCCCTTCAGTTCGAATCTGGTTCTGAAAAAACAAGGGGTCGCCGGATAAAATCTGTCAGAAAATGATTTCGCAGATGGAATCTGACGGCCAAGACCCCTCCCCTCATGTAACATAGTCTACTCATCCTCTTGCCCTACGCTGCACCCCTCCCAAAAAGACATGGGCAGAGGGATCCTTCCTGTGTCTTCCCCTGAGGATAAAACTTCGTGGAATTTAATTCCATCTTTAAAGTTAAATCAATCACTCAATCACTCAATGAACTATTCGCTCGAGTTATCGATCTCTTAGAACCCAAAATTATCTAAGAACTCTTGCTTTTGTACTCAGGGTAAGATGGTAAAGTCAAGTGGGATGGTATGATTGAAGTGTCTGCTTCAAAATAATCATTATCTCCTACTTTAACATCTCTACTGTCAATGAACCAATCAAAACTAGATATGGAGTTGAGACCCCTGATTCTTTATTGCAATGTTATTTATGGAAGATTGTCTATCAGTCCTGCGAATTGCCTCTCCTTAACTGAAGTATCATTCAAAGTGTAAGATAGTTGGATTCTTTATTTAACTTCGTTCTTCCGTATTTCTCAATCATACTGGAACGTGTTGAAGGATTAGTAGTGTACTTGTCAGAAGCAACTAGCAACTTCGTTACGTTAAGCCATTTAATTAAATGGACTCAATTGAATCACAGGGGAAGAGTTTATAATTACATGAGATTCATTAATATATTTTTGTACTCTCTATTTACATTCTTCTTTGAAATACTCCTGTTAATGTAGATCTATTCAAGAGCTAATGCAATAATTATGACATCCAGAACATATAGACCTTTACGTGAATATTCTATATCAAACATAAAATTCCTTAATATTCTAGTACATGTTATTGTATTAGCCTCAATCTTTCCTATTGATGCATCAGGTCTTTCATGATATGAAATTATCAGTTAGTTTTGACGATCTCCACTTTCGGGAAATAGTTCTATATCTGCCATTCTTTACTCTATCTTAAGGACAGAATTTGCAATTTCAGGGATTTGTAGGCAATGAAAGGGAGTAGTAATAAGTAACACATTCTCCATTTACTTAATATGAATCACCCTCTATGCAGGATATTACTTCTACATCCAAATTAACAATCCCTTCCTGTTAAATTTGTAATGGAGATTATAAATAGTTCAAGAAAAAAGAAGTTACAGCTAGGGCTAAATTAAGAGGAGCACTGAGAGACTGAGTCAGCATCCGTCCTGAAATGGCAATCAACTGAAAAGAGGATGGAAACCATATCAGATTGACTTTGAGACAAGAATTGGCCATAGGCAATAGAACCATCAGATGCATCCTTCCAATGTAAGGATCGTTCTTCTCCAAGTCGGAACATATTCTGAAAGTCAAGAAGAACTTAATTCTTATAAGTGATAGGGATGTGAAGACTTGGGCGGTTGAAAAGCTGGAAGGGGATGCTTGCGAGTTACATGTTCAAGCGCATCTAAGTGCCCTGCCACTTTGACTACCTCTCATAATGACTTAAAAAAAAAGCATACATTGAGCAGTCATCTATAACTTTCAACCAACATCCAGCTCCATTAGGATGAATGCGACACAGACACCACTTGGCAGTGTTAGTGACAACCATAGGTGGTTTGACCTCAATCTTTTAATTTAATTAATCCTTAAGATTATTAAACTTAAGTCGATTATTAATTTAATTATTTTTCTGGTTCTCCTTGAAGATATCATGAAACCACTACTTTCAATCATTCTGGCATAGTGATAACTCTATTCTTTCTCCTCTATTTAGTATTCTTCAAGAATTCAGTCATATAATATTTCATTGATATAAATAAAATGTCTTTAATCCTCCTTAGTGGTTAGATGTTGGAAGAAAATAAAACGTAAGCCATCTACATTACTCTCTGCTCTGAATTTAGTTATTACAGACAGAGTAGAACTGTCTGTTGATTATTCTGAATTAATAATGGCTTATACTTCAGAATTAAAATCAGATCCTATTTTTACATTGTTGGCTTATTATAATTTATTTGGTCTTAGTGAGTTGTTGGTCCTATGATTGCTTATAGATTATAGAAGACAGATTAATTAAGAGAGAATAATGCATATTGCTTGCCTCATGCTCCCTCCTTTATCAATTATTTATATTAATTAAAAAATTTTAATTTAATAAGCAGAAGATAAAGACAATAAATAAATATGGATTATAGTCAAATTCAAGTAGGAACACATCTATCCCTCTGTTTTTTTATTCATAATTCCTAATACATTTACAACCCAAAACCCCATCAGACTCCATTGAGTCACCTTGCAAGACATTAAAAGCATCCATCTTCTTAGCTATAGGTATTGAAACATTAACTATATCTATTTCTGAGATTAATTAAGTTGTCTATTCAAATACACTAACAAGGAATTAATCATACTCTGTCACTGTCTTAACTTCTAATGTTCTCACTTTCATAGGTCTTCATCATCTTCTGTTGTTGATTGATCATCATCATCAAGAACAAAGAATACTAAATGACCTGAAGCATCTTTCCAACTAAGACGAAACTCTAATAAGAGAAAAAATTATGACATAATAGAACAGAATCAAAGTAGAGATAGAAAGTACATTCATAGACATGCTAAATCAATATGGAAAGAAAACATTAAAATGCAGAAGCAAGCGAATAAGGTGTCTTACTTAATTCATTAACTGTATAATTAAATTCATTATCTATCATATGAAGTAAGAATATTTAATAGGAGTTAACCTTTAGTCTGGTCTAAGCCTCTCATTTCTAAACAGAAATCACCCATATTTAACTCAAGTTTAGACTCTCTTATTGCTCTTGCGGCCCAACTCCGTTATGGCTTAAAAGATCGACGAACTTGAAATGATAAATTATCTATGCCATACATCAATGGCCATTCAATCCAATATATATATATGTAATTTATATGTGAGATTATTATTTATTGTAATGCAAAAGATCAATGAACATTTTCTCCTCATGAATACTTTTGAAAAAGAAGTAGTACATTTACGACTTGAAAATATCTTCCTGGGCAAGAGACTGTCCCAGAAAGGATCCTTCTTCTGAATTGGATATGAAAACTACTTTGAAAGAAGGAAAGACCTCTTATGCACATCATGTAGCTGTGATTCAACTCTTTCTAAACTACAATATTTGAGAAGAATAATCAGCTTTATTGACTGGCCCCTATGGAGTTGATTTCATTTATCTTATTTATACTTCTTAGAGCTTAACAATAATTTTCCTTAGTTCTTCACACCATGATCACTCTGAATCTCAATCAATCAATCAATCAAGTACCTGTTGTGAAAACAGTGTTTAGTAGACTTTTAATGTTTTAGGAAGTTAATTATCAATGATGTATTCGTGTACTTTTCCATTTTCAAATCATTATCTATTAAGCCCTTGAGTCCCAGATCTGAACCTTTCAACCTCATCGAGCCCATGGCCAGTTCATAAATGACAATGGGAAGGAGACCATAATCGCCGACTTCGAGGCTGCATGAATATTTACTACGCATTGAGATAGTACTGTATTTGTACCCAGTACCTTCCAATCTATTTAATAGACAACTCTCTACTCAACAAAGACTGGTAATAGACCTACTTCAGACAATGCAATATCTCTATGGAAAAGACCTTCACATAGAGCTTTTTCCCATATCTGATCACTCTTGTACTTCTCAGAGACTGATATTTAGATACTTTTCCTAACCAATTCTCTTCATAGACACTACCATGTCTTTGCTTGACTACTGGTGAAGCGTATCAATTACTCTTTCCAATTTAATCAGATGATATACTCATTAGTTCTTCTTCTTTCTCAAGAAGTAAGAACTGTTGTTGGTATTCTATGACTGACCCTGGCCTGCAAAGTCGACTCCATGCTATAAATTCACTCTCATTGCTTAATGTCCTATCAATGTCCTTGTCCTACCAAGGCTGCTTAGCAATGAACAGCCATGGCTTCTCTCTCCTTAGGCTTTGACTCAATCCTAAGAATCTCTGGACAATCCCCTCTAATGGAGATGACCTATCTTGAAAGTAAATATCAGTACCTTAATCACTGCTTAATTAAAAATAGAAGTATCATAACTTGTTTCATTAAATCTGACAGCATGAGTAACTCTACTTTCTTAAATATTGGAACATTGATATGAAGGTTGAAAAACGTTGTCTACTGACTAATGGAATCGATGGAAGTAGTGGAGTAAAGGAACTGCTATAGTTATTTAATATAGGAACATATATCTCACAGTCATTCCCATACCCTCTTCTATCCCCTCCTCAAACCCCCCAATCTGAGCTTTACCATTGAGATTTATTAGGAGAACTAAAGGCAATCATTTCCCTGGAATGATCAGGCTTGTTTTTGCGAAATGGGTAGTTGTGTGGTGAACTAAAATGCCTTATCTATGATCTCTGTAACTGGTTCGACCATTATCTTGGTCAAGCATTGTATCTCAACCTTTCGACTGTAACGATGGACTCGAGCCAGGTTAAAGGGTCCGAAGTCAACTTGCAAATGGTTCATACACCAACTCATCATCAATGTTGAATTGTATGTCATAATAAGAAAAATAAGCAAATGGATTCTTGTTGGAATAAAGTCAAATCTGATTCTTTGTTTAAAAATGAATTTAATTTGAGGAAATGGAAGGGGGAGACACTCAACCACCTCAGTCATTTTATAAAAAGAATCCTCGAAAGACTTATTTGTCAATTACTATGCGTTTACTAATTACTAAAATCACCTTAGCAAGGGTACAGTCCAAGAGTCATGAGACTCTCTTGTCAGATCTAATCGAAAACAGCTTGAAAGTGGAAGAGGCGCCAAAATATATTATATTAAGTAAAACTATACTGATGCATTGAATTGCTCTTTTGAATGCAAACCCAAATTTATTGACTGAAGTGAACATGATTGTTGCTCAAGTACTAGTGAAGGTATCTATTATGAAGATGAGTTTGCTCAGGCAGATTAAGTTTGCCATAAGCAGATGATCAAACAAGACTTCAAAAGTATAGACAGAGACGCTAGATTAAAACCAACGATTGGTAAATTTGGAGTCATTATTC
This sequence comes from Diophrys sp. 3 WChen-2021, assembly GCA_021441625.1. Taxonomy (NCBI): domain Eukaryota; phylum Ciliophora; class Spirotrichea; order Euplotida; family Uronychiidae; genus Diophrys; species Diophrys sp. 3 WChen-2021. The sequence continues at coordinate 9,150 of JAGYYO010000297.1, forward strand.
AGAATTCGGTTATCACAGACGTAACGAACAGAGCCATCATGACGGAAGAGAAGGATAAAGGTTTTAAAGATTAAGATACTATGACAACTCGTTCTTCCAATAGTTTAATGGATTTTACGGCAATACTGCCAACTGAGAAGCCAATTAAGATAAGATTTGATTCTGTTTTATTTGAAAGTTGAAGTTGAAGTTGAAGTCAAATCTATTAGGGACTATTTTAGATTGCGCCATTCTATTTCATAGTTAACGGATCAGTATTCATTCAAACCCATTCAATACATTTGCTTTTGATTGCATCTAATAATAAAGAATTTACTTCAGATGCTGTCTCTATATTGTTTATACCAATGGAACATCAGTGAACTATTGGCTGTACATCAACTAGTCTAAATATACCCATCTTAAATCCCTAATCACTTAAAAGGTTTCAGTAGATCGAACCTAGTACTGGCGACACTGAACATTTAAATGCACTAGCAAGTAATCAAAACATTGGGGCTTATTTGTTCAACTCTGTGTAATAAAATTTAGAAGGAAAGAATCTAATATTGAAGGTGTAGAATAACATTAATGAGCTAAATACTACCACAAAGGAAGTATGAATAAAAAGACTATAGTTGATTCCTTTAAAACTTTAATAACCTAAGGCTCTCCCTTATTGAAATTCAAATAATCTAACATAGAATTCTCTCATCTACACATGGTAATTCCCCTACCTAACAATCAATTACCACATCTACAATAAAAATGCAACTAATGGATTCATTCATCACCCTTATATCCACTGACCCCCTCATTCATACTAATATAATAATAGGATATCAATATCAATATAAAGACATCAAATGTGTCTGAAGATGGAACACTAAGTATTACTACTGCTGGATGACCAAATAAGTGCACCTACTGTAATATTGGATCAACAGTCTATCTTAACATAAGATACATCAGAAGCAGAGATAATATAAAGTGTATTTAGAGAGATAGAGAATACATCTATTAAAGCATCATGTAAGAATGTAATGAATCACTGATAGTTAATAATCAAACTATAGGAACATTAATAAGAACAAAGGTAGTAGCTGTTACTTCATAGGGAACATCTCCCATAGCTGATCCAAATAATAGTAGATTTACTTATTAAACTATTCCTTCCACTCCTACTGGTCTCTTACTTTCTAATCTTGAATATGCCTAACATGGATATCCATTACATGTTCTCCTTATAATGGAAATGCATCCCAGTATTACATTCAATGGGACTATTGTACATTGACATGGATATACTTAATTAGAATAGATGGTGAAAATAGTAGTTAGGATGAATACTTTTTAGTTTAAAGTAATGTGAGTTATGGGATAGTCAAGTGTGTCTGATGAAGTTGGGATTGTAGCATTATCTGTACCAGCAACAATAGCAAGTATGTTGGGTAATTGGAGATTTGAGTTTGGTAAATCCAAGAGATAATGGAAGTGCTATTAGAAGAAGGAATGGTACTTTTAAATATAGTGCAACTCATTAAGGTAATAAACAACATAATATGATCAATCTGGTCACTGTTGACTTTGTCAAATTGAAATAATTCTCCTATTCCCTTGTTCCACCCACTAGAGTGCGTTTCATATAGTTCTATTCCCCTATCCACACCAATGGAACCCCCTCATACAAGTCCCTCCCCTTAAACCCCCTCTCCCCCTCCCCACTTACTAGTTTCTCATGCACCTCTCATAA
>JAGYYO010000298.1:0-10880 GCA_021441625.1 Diophrys sp. 3 WChen-2021
CACTGGGAATGAGTCTACAACAATATCTTAAAAAAAAACACTTTTTTAAAGAACGAAAGGGGAAACCAGAATTAAATTAAAATGGGATTGTTAGAAATGAAGATCACAGGAGACACAAAGCGCAGCACCCCCAACCGATTGAATGCTAACATGTGATCCCCACAACTGGGGTTGCAGAAGAATTCCACTTCGGAAGTCGAGGAAATGAGTTAGCACCTTGCCATTATTGCTAGCTTTGTCTACCCATCCCGCTTCATCTAACTTTTGTCACGATTCTCCCCTTATGCTGCCTGACAGTCAATGACCATCCAGAAATGAAAGCTGCTAATCTGCTGTGTTTTTAATCTGCAAGATAGAAATTAAATAATCCCTTAATGGAGTTCAGGAGAGGGTAAGATGTTAGGGAAGGAGTGGGTGGAGGCGAGGGAGGGTGGGTGGGAAAGATAAGGTAAGTGAAAACCCTATTAATATTAAGTCAACTATGTTGGCTTTCCCATGAACTTGTCTTTCCAAATATTTGCTTACACATTAGTAAGATGAAAGCCAGATGTAATCAGGGTTGTATTATATATAGCATAGAAAAAGACGGCTGAGGAGTGAGCCGGAAGAGCACAGATAAAACCTAAAAGTTCCAGACCTCAGAGGATCCTCTTGTGTAAAACTGAGATGGATTTTAATTCCGTCTTTAACATTAAATATGTCAAGTCATGTCAAGTCAAATGTGGTGTTGAGCTAACTGGGGAAGGCTGAAAGGTTAAGCTTGTTGGTCTTAGCCTTTCGACCTTAGGTCCCTAGCTGGACCCGCAACCCTTATGTGGTCGATGAAATAGTCCCACATTGTTAAGGTCCCAGTGGGGAACAGAAACATTCATAAATAATTTTCATTCTTGCTATGGATGCGATGGGGAATAGATCCTAAGAGTGGATCTGGAATCCAGGGAACATAGACAGTGATTGATTGGTTAACTTTGATTTTATTTATGTACTGTCTAACTTTAGCTGACATGAGAGTGTAACACCGAGGCATGAATTACTTAGATTGACTAAGCTAGATAGCCATGCTCTGTCTGGTTTCTTAGTGTTTTGTATTCTGGAAGGTATGATAGTCTCACCACTCTTGGCAAAATCCCACATATCAGAAACTCTGAGACCTTCATAATGTGGATTTTGACTCTAGCCTCTTTACCTAAGCACCTAAGTATTCATGCATTAAATAGCTTACCTTCTTCTTCCCCTGACAGACCTCTTCCTTCAGGTAGTAACCTCCTTCAATTGACATTAATCTATGAAGCCTTTAGATGTAAATTTAGCTGCAAGGCTTCTCTAATTAACCTTTTCCATGAGAGTATCTTATTTAATTTATAGAATAAGAAGCTCAACTTAAGGAATTAATTATGAAAATGTCCTCTTGTTAATAAGCAGGACTTGTCTTCCCAGTCACGGGAACGTCTTGACTTAAGGGAGGAGTACCAAGCTCCTCCTCTCTTTCATCAGTCACTCGATGGTGCATAACCCATCTGCTTCTTTTCCGAGGTTTGTCCGAATACGGAAAACAGATTTTAACCGAAATCAGTATTATCATTTTGTGCAGCAACCTGATGGACTTGCTGGACAGTGTGATCCATTCAGTGGATGAGACTATCAAGCAAAACCATGAGGTTGCTGCACAAAATGATTTTACTGATATCTGATAAAATCTGTTCCTTCGATTCGGTCAGAAGTTTTGACCGAGAGTCTGAGGGGGTGAGCACAGAGAGTGCCCTCTGGCTGGGGTTGAGGAAGGTGCGAAGAAGCTCTCAAGTTGTGTTTCAAGTTCAGACATGTCAGTGACTGGACATTTAATTTTAATCAATTAAACTGGGGGCTTTACCTGAAGGAATAGCGAGTAAAAAAGAAAATGAACATTTCTGATGATAATAACTAGGCTATTTATGATTCTTAGATGGGAAGACTTATAAGTTTTCTCATCGTTAATGAAGTCCTGAAGAAGGAACTGAGAATCAAAATAACTTAGGCTAAGAGGCAACAGTACTCAAGCTTGACAACAAGTGGGGTCTCAATCTAGAGATGAGGGTCTCTACTCTCGACACACTACTCTTAGAGATTCTCCGACATCTAAGATGAAGTATCAGCTTGCTCTTTAACTGATTGAAGAAATTAAAGAGTAAAGAACCATTTTAACTGATAATGCCTGAAGTTCGAATTTGTGTTTCGACACTTTTTCTGTCGAACTTTTCTGAAGACTTTAGCTAAGGGGGTTAATTGTCATTAACTTGGACGAATCAGCACTGGTCACTGGAGAGTATTCAACGAAGAAGTGGATCCGTAAAGGAACAAGTTCTAACATGGTATTGGGGGGACTTTTGACAGAATCAGTGTCATTGCTGCTGTCTTCAGTACTGGAGATCTAGCTGTATCTCTTGCTCAGAGTAATGGCAACACTTCATTGTTAGTAACCTTCGTTTAGCATCTGTAGAGTCACCTGAAGAAGAAAGATGCCTCATGGAGGGATCATTATGTACTAATGGCTGACAATGCCCCATACCATAGGTCCAAGATATTCATAAAGTTCTTAGCTGACACAAAGACCCCGTTTCCCTTCACCGCACCGTATTCTTTCGACTTCTCTCCTGTCGAATTGCTCTTTGCTTTTTTGAAAAAAGGAAACATTAATCCAAATCAATATTTCATCCAAACCAAGTAAGTTTATTTTCTTACCGGTCACAGGAAAGGATTTCCAAAAGCAATAAAAATGGTTGAGGAAAGACTCTTCCTGCTAACTCCGTTGCAAATCAAAGCAATGTTTGAAAGAGTGTGCCGTAGATGCATTAAAGGTCTCACATTTAAATAAGTCTGAATTAATTTAATAGTCTATTTAGTTTTCTTCCCGGTCACAGGTAAGTAAATGCCAATTGCTATTATGCTTCCGCCACTTTATAAGTAATTGTAAACTCATCTGAATTAAAATTCGATTCAGTAATTTACTTTTCAATAGTATTTAATAGCCGAAAAAATACCAAATACATATTTATAATACATAGGAGCAGTCATGAAAGAGTTAATAACTCTCAGTCTCTGGTCAAGTCAGATAGACCAACTCAATACTTTATGAGTCAGAATTTAGGGGAACAGAATCAACATTTAGCATCGCTGCTGATGTGGAATAAGAATACTCTTAATCAGTTAAGAAACGGGTAGGGAGTATTCCCTCGGACATATAAACAGACTACTTGGAAGCGCAATCAAATGCTGAGAGAATCGATACTAGTTTATTTGTTGATAAGGGCAGAATAGTTTGACTCTCATATTTTACTATGCAGGAGAGCCGCACTGATCCTTCGGATGCAATATTTAACAAAGTAAACACCCATAATAATAATACTTAGAATTCTAAATTGACATTTAATTCGTCGAGCTCAAAGAAAGAAATAAAGAATCCCTGCCACCTGTTGACACTATATACATCGACTACACCAAAGAGGTAGTATGTCAGGGGAGGAAGAAGGTTAGTTATCCCATAATAAGACTCTTGGTTCTCAAAAGTATTGAAGCCAGATTGTGTCAACAAACTCACTACTAAGGTCTGATCTTTGGGACTTTGCCAAGTCAGACGAAGCCATCAAAGACTACCTGCCTGACTTCAAGAAGTGTTAGAAACCAGACAAAACTTGGCTAACTAGCCTGGTAAGCCTTCTCACCTCACTCTAATTCTTCTTCCTCAAGCATGAAGTATTCATTCTTCAGATCTTCAGATAATTAATATGGAGCCGCTTGCGGGCTTTGAATTACAATTAAATCGGCTCTGTTGCATATGATTTTTCGTTTACTATAAGCAAACCAATATTATATGAACTTTGATCTTTAAGAAAAACTTAATTATCGAGCAAGAACTCAATGACTGTCCGTAAGACTTTCATTAAAACCTTATTATCCTCAGCTCTGCTAATCTTATCATTCATGGCAAAGAGAATTTTCCCAAATTGAGAAAAGAGTAGGTTTTGTTGATTGAGTGATTGGGATTCATTCTTATCCTGAGTACTGTTGGCAACACTCATTGAGAGTAAACAAAATTGAAACTTCTCTGTGATTTAACTACAGTAAGCGTATTTGACGCTCGCTCAGACAACTTATCAAGTCTTTTATTTTCATTAAGACTGCACATCAATAAAGTTATTAGTTCTTCCCAATCATGATATCTATCCTCTGTTCAAAGAATGACATATGGGCCAAAACAAACCTTTCTCTTAATGGAACATCTAACTAGATTAAGCCTCTTCTTCTTTAAGATTTTCCTCTTAATAGTCTTTTCACTATTTCTAGACCTCCATTTTAAATGTCATTAATTTAATATTTATTCTGAGTAATTAAGAGAGAATTTTGATCAGAATTATTTTTCGTTTACTAGAAGAGAACGAAAATTAATTAGACTAATTAGAATTCTCTAGCGGAATGTAATTAAACTAATTTAATTAAGATGGATGTACTTAACATCTTCAGTCCTAATTCAGAGTAAAAAAAGATGTATGTTACCCAGGATCTAATTTCACATTCTCAATTGATGCTCATCCATAGGAAGACCCATGTTGACTTCATGGCTCGCTTTAAAAGAGAAGGTCCGTTGTCACTGATCAGCACTCTCAATCAGAGTTAACTCAAAAGGGAAAATGACTCCAATAGGAATAGTAAGCCCAGACTGAAATTGAGGGAAAGGAAAGGGACTTGAGTTACTTCAACTGAAATTAAGACTTACTTTCTTACCCATTCGTAACACTTACTTAAATTAAGATAGAAGCATTATCTCCTTCACTAGTGGATGCAACAGAAGTCTACTACAGGATTGAAATTTGTCTTGAAAACTTAGAAAAAGGAAGACACATGGGAATGAAGGTGACAAGCTGCAATGAAGTATATAAATGAGCAAAGATAAAATTCCATATTTAATATTTAATTTTCAATTGTAAACAAAGAGGGTGTGACCTTCTCTTACTGATGTAAGAACCTCATGGTTTCAGCCACTTGAGTTCTTGAGTCCTTTGAGCATTAGTAGCTTATCCTGTTACCTCCGTCAGACCCTCAAGAAAGAGGGAGGATGAGTTGATCGCGGTACACTCAGAGAAAGTCTCAAGTTAACTCAAAGTTAACTGAATTTCATTCAGCTGTTTGTTTCAGTATCAAGTGGAGAAGTTTGTCCTATTGGTGCTAATTTAGATCCATCATTACTTTCTTCATTAACTATACTTCCATTTCCTTGTATTTCATCACTTAAATCGGACCTGCTCTAATTTAAAATTTAATCTTAATAAGTCCTTCATTTCATAGTGGCATTTTCATAAAGGGTGCTAAATATTAAGAGTTGATTATGTCTTTTATTAGTTTGTATGTTAGCTATCTTTAACTTAACTGGAATTCAATATTAATCTTCAATCGTAATCAGATGGTATTAAAATGAATTCTAAAAGGGATCATGATGAAGTTAAAAATTAAGTATTTAAGTTCACAATGGAAGTGATAGGAGGGAAGAAATAAATTCCTTAGTATCTAAAAGAAGCAAGGGTAGTACCACTCTCGAAAACAGGATCAGCAACAATAGAACCAAATCAAGGTCGCAACATATCTATACTCAGTGCGGTAATGAAAGTTTTAGAGCGAGTAATATTAAACCTAATTGGAGATAGTCTATGGAAACACATCGGGAATTATTAAATGGGATTCCGTCCCTAGTACGGCACCCAAAGCAACCTAATGGCAGTCAACTGCAGAATGAAGGGAGACAGAGATAGAAAGAAGAAAGCATTTGTGGCCTGTCTTGATATAGATAAGGCATATGACAATGTCAATAGGAGGAAACTAATGGAAATCTTAAAAGAGAAACTACAAAGTTCAGATGACTTAAGTCAAGAACTCAGTACGAAGATACTGAATGTGATCAGATAAATATACTCAAGAACATCATTAGTATTCGGGAACCATAGCGTTGAATACAACAAAGGAGTGATCCAAGGAAGTGTATTGTCTCCTATCCTATTTAATGCATATATCCAAGGAGCCCTAGGTAAATTGAACAGCAAACTACTAGGATAGAAAATACTGATGTATGCAGATGACTTATTAATATATACTGATAGCCAGGAAGAGTTGCTGAGTATCACATAAAGACTACAAGAGACACTTAACAGGTGGGGCATGGACATCCAACATGGGAAAACATAAATCACTTGCAGTATCAAAGGTAAGAGGGAAATAGGTTAATGGAAGGTACAAAGACTATCAAGTATCTAGGGGTAGAGATAGGTTTCTTCCCCACGTATGTAAAGGAATCCCTCAACAGGAAACTTTCTAAAGTGATAAACTACACGCTAAACAATCTAAGAACAATTCCCATGGGATAATCATTGAGGTCTATCATTAATCAAGTCTACGTCCAAAGTTGGCTAAATTATTAAGTGATAAGCCTGTATGGGGCTGGGTGGATTAAAGTAGATGACGTAAAGAAAATAATAATGAAGACACTCAAGAAGGTAGTGGGTGTGCCAATGTAATCTTCGTTGTAAGACCTGGAGAAGATATACCCCCTTGGGAAGGATATATTGATAATTGAAAAGCAAATAGAACAGACGAGGAACAGACTCCTGCTCCTATAGGTAGACATACAATGGTTGAACAAAGACAACATCCCACCAAAGAGTATAGACAACTAAATGAGATAATAAGTGCTACTAATAGAGAAAATAAGATAGAGAAGACTCAGGTAGAACCCTCGTGATCTAAGAATGGTCCTGCTACTACTAAACAATAGAATATATATCAGAAGACAGAGATTCAGATGCAACTGTGGACATTTCTTAAATCCGAAGTTCCATTTAACAGAAAACTGTGAGATTGGCAACCTCTGTCGAAAATGGTAAAGAATGATTCAAGAAATGCAGTATTAAGATAGATAAGTGAAGAGAGTAGTAAGTTTTGCAAGAAGAATATGGTAGAGGATAACCTCAATTATAGGGACAACATGATTATTATAATAATAAACATGACGTACTTTACAAGAGGAGTCAATACCATAGATTCAGTTAAGGAATATAATAAAAGGAACACAATGTCTGTTAGGAGTGTGAAGGAAGGAGTAAGAAGGTATGGATTTGAATATAGATTAGAGAACCCACAGATGCATGGAGAAGTAGAGATTGACTAATAGAGATACAACATTGAAGCTATCTTCGAAGGTCTAATATAGATAGATATAGGAACTATTAGAGAAGTAGTATAAACATAAACAATTAGACAAAGACATGAACTAGACTCATTGGTTGTATTTACCAATAAAGTAATATGCCCTATTATTAGTAGATTTGATCTAGAGATGAATAATATACTGATTGAGTGTAGATTGATTAAAGAAAAACACCTGGAAGAAACACCAATGAAGAACACCTAAGACATCTAAGACGCTATTACATAAAAAGGTTTCTCAATATGGGTAACACCGTGGATGATCGCTATGGGCACCGATAGATTCGCTTTGGATGTGTGGAAGACCACCAATAAATATGCAGAGAGTATGGTAGACAAAGGTAAATCTTTATCTTAGGAATGGATCTAGGTTCTCTAATTTCTAACAGGAGCCATTTAAACTAGGAAAAGGGGACTGTGTCTTAATGCAAATTTTATTTAAACCAATGGTAGAAGTGACTAAGCATTCTAACAACTTAGGAGAGAGAAAGTGAAACCCAATATTAAAGAATTAACCTACATCATCTGAGATGTAATTGGAATAGAAAGGCTCCCGGAAGTGCAGTCCATCTTCAACTACGGAGGAAGACAATAGAACCAATACGTCTCTCTTGCCGCACCTTATGGGATCTACGACCCTAGAATAATCAAATATGAATACTACATAATGAACAAGAAACCTAAGTATTTAAAAGGCATAGTAATAACAAGAACAAACCCTAAAGCCAAAGATTAGACTAAAGCAATAGGGATATAATTATACAACCACAATCAAAGTAGACCCGAGAGCGAAAGATATCTCCCATACCTAATCCATATCATTACGTCCGTAAGGAGTTACATTGGTAGATTGTATGTAAGAGATGATCTCTCTCTCTCTCTCTAAAAATCATAAGACCTGGTACTACCAGTGTTTGAAGGTTTGGAGTTAATTACATTGATAAGTTCGTTTAAGATGGGGATGAAAAGTCTGCTCTATCTGGAATGACTCTATTTGATACAGAGTTAGACATAAAGGCTGATTACTTAAGTCTGGATGAACCTCTGTCACCATAAGTTACCTCCTTCGGACCCATATCTAAAACTGAAATGGGAAATGGCGCCCAATCGCTGATTACTCCTAACTAAGAAATACATGCACATTTCTAACTCCTTCCTAGAGTTACTCTGTTCCCTACTCTATAAATCCCTAAGGATGACACTCTTGAAGACTTTGAATAGTATTCTTATTCGTATGCAAACCTATTCCTCTTACCTACTACTCGTTCACTTTCTCCATCATTACTCTTCTGTCATTTAATTAACTCCTCAGAGATGATCTAATATTTATACATATGCCAAGTGACTTAGAGCTACAAATGAGAATACAGAAGACTAAAGATAAGGTATTTGAAATAGAAACAGATGCTTAGGTGAAGTAGATACTAAACAAAGCACTGAAGATCTCAGTGATAACATATCAGAACACTACCAAGCCTTCAGCTGGGATAATTAGAGAAGCTATAGGTAGAAGCAAAGAAATTGGTTACCCCATTAGGAAAAGTGAAAGTAGAACTGTAATGGGGGAGTTAATGGAAAAAATTACTGTTGAAAAAGGATTAGAACTCTATAACTCAAGATATGAACTTGAAATGGATGATGAAGAAACAAACGCTAAATAAAACTTAAGCAGATGTGAAAGGGATGGTACAAATTCAGATTCAAACAAAACTCCTGAGTAGGTAGAGAGGGAAAGACTTTTCACTAAAGTAAATTCTAAACTCCCAAGGAGAAGAAGAGCACTCTAAACCTAGGAAGAGGAAGATTCACCTCATGAATAAAGACCCATAAGTAAACAAAGGGTAAGGAATATTGTAGGAAGAGAGGAATACAACGAATTAAAAGAAGAGCAGAATATGGACTTTATAAATCTACTCTAGAGAAAGAGAAGGTTCCGTGACAGATATTTTAAAACAGATTGAAACAGAAAGCGATGATCTTACGTATTGATGATTTTTTACAATTTACAATTTACCAAAGGGATCATGGAAAGGACCCTCCAGTTAACTGCTCTACTGGGCCAGTTGAAGAGAAGACTTGTACCTTTTCGATTTTGCGTTAGCTAAAATAATCAAATATGAATAAGCTAAATGCAAGAGTGTACTCAGCAGCCTTCAATAAATCTCCAAAACCCAATAAGAAACATATCTCACAGTTAGTACATGGAGGAGAGTTAATTGACCTCATTGCTGGAGAGATAAAAGCACTTGAAATAGACTAAAGAGACAACGGAAATTATGGCAACTAATAAATCCTTTTAATTATCAATCAGACATAAAATATCACTCTCAGATAAGCTAAGTATTATTTATTTACGTTTCAGGACCTTTGACAATTTGGAAGACTACTCATTGCATATGGCTGTGCCGGAAATTAGCCAGAGAATTGGAATTAAAATATCTACTTGCTACACTGTAATAAGACTATGGAAGAAAGTCCCATATTAAGACTTTATCAGAACCAGAAAGCCTTCAGGTAGGCTGTGTACATACCTTTGCTTGTTCAGTAATGCCTACTATAACATGATATATTTCAAGAGCTTGCTTACGACAGTCTAAGGAAGAGATTGATTAAGATAGCGAAAGAATTTAGAGCCAACGTCAGCGAATGGGCATTATACCGTTTTTATAAAAAGAACAAGATCACTTATAAGAGTATTGCATTTAAGCCTGTAGCTTACATCAAAGAAGGAGATGCAAGTCAAGTTTGTTTGAAGATGTTGTGAGACTAATTAGGAGAGGCAACTCTATTGTGTTCATGGATGAAAAATTGTTTAACCCTCAGAACAAAATTAATAAGACTTGTCAATCAAACAAACCAATTGTTTTGGCTACTTAAGACTCCAAATCTCCTTCAGTAGCCATTATGGGTGCTGCAATGCTGCGCTCTGGCACATTAGTTAGCACAATAGTCCCATATTCTATCAAAAAGTAAGACATTATTGAATTTGTTTAAAGCAATAAAATGTTTTTTAATGATACTGTTGTAACACTTGATAACTTGAAATCTCATTATCACATCACTGAAGTAAAAGAAGATTTTGCAAGACTGAACTCTAGAGTAATATATACACAACCATATAGTAGTCCACTGAATGGTATAGAGTATGTGTGGGCTGTGATTGAGGAGAAACAAGAGTCATAATATTGCAAACAAAACCGAACAACAGATCATTACTTTAGTTAAAGATGTCCTCGACCATCTTGACCCGGCTATAATCAAGAAAATGTTAAATCATGTCTAGAAAATATTCCAGAGGGTGAGGTGCGAGGAAGAGCACGTGTGATTATAAGTTAAATTAAATTATTAAACTAATTCTCATTATTTCATAGGTGTTCCAAATGGGCCTCTCTTCTGCTTCAAGGCATTTAGTTCTTTTTATTAGTCTTCAATGAGCTTCTTCATTTCAATCATATTTTGTTTCAGGTCTCGTTCTGTTTGCTGATCTTAGCTTCTGTCCATTTCCGTTATTTGTCATTCAAGGCTTCAATCTTCTATTTGCAATGCAATACTTTTTCCTTCAGAGATGCTTAGGTTACCATATTAATCTTCGTTCTCTTGGGGTGGCTTTTAGAGTCTGGAAGGCCAGCTAAAAAGTTGGCTGGAATGGACAG
>JAGYYO010000299.1:0-10857 GCA_021441625.1 Diophrys sp. 3 WChen-2021
GAGAACATGATCCATCTGACTACGAAGCCTTGTATTTGTATTAAAATTGAAATGAATATTCACTCAAGTCATTAATCATTATGATTACTAAAGGATTTAATACATTTAAACAGAAAAGAAATATAGTTTCATTGTACTCATCACAGAAAAGAACTCATAGTATTTAAAGCTAATGATGACAATTATTATGTAGCTATGCTACCGAGCTCTAAGGATCGTCACTGCCTGAATCTTATCAAATACGAACATGAACTCCATCAGACTGCTTAGCTGCCTTGTTGCTAAGTTTAAGAATTATTTTAATCTAGATTTTAATATATAGAAAGAGTAGTTAAAATTATAATTTAAGAGGGTGGATAAGGGGAGTATCGAGATCGAGATGAAAGGGAGAAAGTCAAGATAATACTGGGACTAGAGTAGGTTTAGTTTGCAAAATGATTTCAAGTGGTAAGAATAGATAGACTTTTGTATGAATAAGTTTAATCGTTGCATGAAATTAATCGATGTTATTTTCCTCCAATCTTTCTTATCATGGAATTTCTTCAATAGATCGTATCCTAACACCATTTGACTGTACCTATTAAACCAGGAATGACCTCATTAAATTATTGCTAATCATAGAACAGAAAATATACGCAGACAGGTTAAAAGGTTAAATGAATTAATCATACAACATAATGCATTATCATTTGAGAAAAGTAGTAACTAATAAAAAACAAGTGTACAAAATGAACCAGATCAATCTCTGTCAGAGTAGATTACATATTAATTTGTAATATTAAACTAGAAGGACTGAATGAAGACTCCCTCCCTTATCAGTGAAACCCCCAATACAACCAAAACCCCAAAACCCCAATACCACAAAACCCTGAGTTTGAGAATCCTCCATACATAACTAACAGGTGTGCCCATTGATAGAAAAGAATCATAATTCTAAGATTAATGAAAGAGGAATTGAGAACAAAGTAAGTAATTAGAAGATTACGATCTTTTCCCTCGGCCTCCCAAATAGTTCTTATTGAGCTAGATGTTTTGGGGTTTTGTGCTAATAAGAGAGTCTTCTTCACATTCAATCCTTCTAGTTTAATATAAACGGTAGATTGATCTACTCAGACATAGAGTGCTCTGGCTACTCTATGATACTAGTTGAAGGGATATCAATTTTAATATATACTTCACTTCTCGTCTTAGTTTTATGATTTAGTTGTTCTTATTTATGACTACTACCCGTCTATAAGTTAAACTCTCTTGGTCTTGTATTGTATCAAGATCAAGATATTAAATATGGAACCACAAGAATCTGTGGCTATGAATTAACCAACAGAAGGTAGCCCTAGTTGCTGAATTAGTCTGCATGGGGTAGTTTATCACTGCTTGTTTCACACTGAGAGAAAGAGAAGTTCCCCTCCTCGTTACCTCCGGCAGACCCCTCAGGCATGTTAGAAGGGGGAGGGGTTTGTCGCATTTAACTTCCATATCATGGCTAGACAATTTAGTGAATATTTAACACAGTTTGAGCTCATCAGTTAATGAACTAGCATTGCTACTTTTATCTCTGACTTTATCTTCATAGAGTTTATCTTCTTTCTCAGCCACCATGCACTAGGTCTATTCCATCATTCTGCAGAAGTATTCCTCACTTGGATTGTTCATCGGCAAGTCAGAGTTTCCTCCATTAAATTAATTGGTCTTGAATTGTATGCTCTTTAAATGAATGAAAGTCTGGCTTACACTCTTTAGAGTTAACACCAAACTTACAACTTTAGTAATGTTGCTAATCAATCATTCTATTATCTCAAAAACTTGATTTTTGCACCTTAAAGATATTCGATACCTTAATCTGTTAAGCTATAACGAAGTTAGGAGTTGTGCCGCGAGCGCTAATGGGAGAGGCTTAACTTGAGTTAAACATGTTGAGTTCTTTTCAGAACTGAGAGACTCAGTCGATAACGCATCTTTGTAGAAAGCTGTTCTTACTTGATGATTATTCAATGCTTAATAATTGAAGTACTTTTACTGTCGCTCCTAGCTCTGCTCTGATAATCAAGGGAATAATGTATTGAGAGAGGAGAGACAGAGGGAACTCTGATCCGTGTTCACATTAATTCTGAAAATGCTCTTAAATAGAAACCTGATTTAGGAATTAATCTCCGCCTAATATTAATTTATATTATTGATTGATTGATTGATTGATTGATTGTGGCTATTAATCGCCTATTAAAGGCCTGAATATGTTTCTTCAATCTTACATTCAGATGAACATCCATCTCCATCTATTGTATTTCCATCATCAAAGTCAACATCTAAGACATCTGAGGTATTAAATTGAATAAAATCTTAATTAACTATGTCTTTAGGTTTGTCGACTTCTTTGACAATGTTGCCTCCTGTGCCCACAAGAAACACCACCTCAGGCAAGGTGAGGGGAAGTACACCCAGGGGTTTTGGGTGTTGGTGGCGACCCATTGGGGTCTGAGAAAGGTGTAGGAAGTAAGAAAGTATTAAGGGATGAGAAACAAAAAGAGAAAACCTCAAATGCTCAAGAGAAGACGAGCTGGGAGGAATTAATTGATTTTTATTTCGATCCGAGTATTTACTTATAGTAATTCCAAATTGACTATTTAATAATTAAGTTTTAAGTTAATGGAGTCTTCAGGTGAAGAGCATTAAGCTCCCATGAGAGTTCTGCTGTAAGTTACTTGTCCTGAATTGTGCTTAGACTTAGAGGAAGAGACAAGAAGAACTACAAATACGAGAGTTGAGATTGAAGGTAGAAAAGAGATAGTAGTGATCTAGTTTGGTAACACATGAAGGTTCTTCTGAAAGCCCTATCGAATATGGAGTCGATACTTCTTTTGACAATGACCCAGTGCGACTCTTGGCTGGGACAATCAACTCAAACGACCTCCTTCATAATAACATTAATCTTAAGTGGAGTTCTCAAAGTTCCCTGAAGAGTTCAAGCGAATTATCAAGGAGTCCAAAGATCTCTTAACACTATTAGCCAGTCATCTAGTGTCTATCTTAGAAATCTACAAGAGCTTAGATAAATCTTGTGTAAACTTTGAATCTAATCAACTGAACTAGCACATGAAGAGAAGCCTTTTAGAAGAATTGAGGACTCCTTCTAAGTAGCTCCATCTCATTCATGTCTCACAGGCAAGCCTAGAAGATCCTTAACTGGCTCAGATGAGAAGCAACACATATAAATCATTGTTTCCAACATGATAGTTGTCTTCTCGATGTTGATGATCGATTTGAGGTTCCGTCCCTTATGTGGAAATACCAATTTCGAAATTATCAAATATTTGTAACATAGATATCATTACGACGTAGGGAGACCTAGGGTAAGTACATCCCCTCCTCCATCCCCTCACCCGAAGACGTCGCCATAGCCCACAAAGAAAAAAGACTGTCTCCCCAAGTCTTTCCCCAAGTGGACACCATTGTCTTAATTTAATAATTAAAGACGTATTGATTGGAAATCTCAATCAAACTGGCTCAGATCAAGCACAGATAGAGACAGCACCTAACTCCTCTAATGAAGGTGTATATAACTTAGCATTTCCAAGAGTTCCAGACGAGTATAGGATAAGCCATGAAGATATTCAGAATAAACAAGAGTCAAGCATTATCTCTTTAAAAGAAATCAGGAAAGATCCATTCCCAGATTATCTCTCTTCGAATGCTCTTCCCTTGAAGCTACCTGATGCACTTAAGTAGGGCATGTTAGAGAGGAGCATTCGAGAGAGTATACAGCATGAGATAGTGAGATCTGTTCAAGATTAAATGCCTCATGATTGGGGATATTAACTCTCCAGGAATGATACAAGAGAGTTGTTTAAGAAGAAATGGAACATGTCTTTCGTTAAGTGTTCCTTCTCTCACCCTAACAGAGTGCTGCCGCAGCAGAAGTGGGTAGCCATTGGGAACGCCATGGTGTTTGCTTGAAAAACGGGAGATCATTAACATCGATGAGAGTTCCTTTGTGTTGGAGAGCAACAAGGGCTACTCCTGGAAAGACAAGGAAGATCAAAGAAGATTCGTAACTAACAATAGGATCAAGGCCCTTCAGATCATCCTTGGCTATTCAAGTTTGGGAAGGTTCTTCTTTTTCCTCAAGTATTGAACCAACAACGAAACCCCAAAAGTTTGAATTCTTTAATATATAATTAAGTAATGAACATTTAGACATATAAGTAAATGACGAAGTATTATTTGGTTTCACTAGATTTTTAGTACGTCTCGTAGTTTGATCTTGAGAGTTTCAAGATTACCTCTCTTCTCGATCCATCTTCTAGCAGATTACTTCATTGATTCTTCTCCATTTTCCAATTCATTGTCATTACTTCCCTCGTCACTTTGCGATGGTCTTCTGTATATAATCACATCCATCTTGATGCTCTATTCCATTAGCTCCTTAATATCCTTGGTATTTAGACCCATTCTTTCTTTTCTCTACATCATTCTTTTATTTTTTTTAATCATCTTGATTATTCGGCCTGCAGTAGTACTATCGGCAATTAGATTGCCTAACCATCATCATTATCATAATCATTTTAATGGAGTTCAATTAATTATTAATTTAAAGCCTCAGGATTTCTCTTTTCCTTTGTACTGAGACTCACAGCGAGGGTGTTTTTACCTGTCCCTACTCTGTGTTTGTTTCTCAAAGGGTTTGGGCGCAGCTACGAGAGGTTTGAAGAAAGTTGAGTTAGAACTTACTGTAAGAGTTGAGCCCCTCTCTACAGTAAGTGAATTGTAATCTAAATGCCTAGTCCAATGTATTCCTTAGGTTTTGTATTTCTGTCCCTCCTTTGAAGTCCCGAACTGCATATGGCTTTTGATTCAATAACATAGTATTGACAACTTAGGTCAGAAGCCTTTATACTTCCTCTAAACTGCTTTATCGGTTCTCTGATGTCTTTAGTGAATTGAGTCAAATGCCTGATATGTTTAGTGTGCCGCACCTTCATACACTTGCATTATCATGTGAATTTTTTTCAGTCTACTCCCCCATCTTATTTTCTCCTTGACCATCCTATAAAGCTCTCTGACTCTATCCCATATCTAGCATACCTTAATTGGTTCAAGTAAATGCAATACTAACTGGGATTAAATGGAGTCTTCAGAATTTAAATTGAAAGTGAAGAGAAAGAAAAGTTTCTGCAGTATTCCGAGTGACTGTTGTGTTTGATGAGTAATTGTAATGGAGTCAGAGAAACACTAATAGAGTTATGAGACAAGATCAAGTTGTAAATGCTTTTATTCAATTTCTTTATCTATGTGAGAAGAAGTCGACATTAATCCTCATATAACTTTTATACTTTTTTGGTCTGATAGAGATGATTTAGATGGAAGAGGCTGCCCTCTCCACTTAACGTTTAGTATGAGACAGTGAATCATAATGAACTATGCTGTTATGGGGTACTCTCCTGAAACAGCCTATTTATCATCGATGTATTACACATCAGCAATAAGAATTCGGCTGAAGTAGAATTAACTAAAGGTCCTTATTAAAATAAAGATAAAATTTAATCATCCACGGGATTAAAAATAAAAAATCTTAGTATTTCCACCATTAGCATGCCTGGATAAGGCAAGGATGATGTAAAATCATTTGAATCAGCTACTAAAGTACTTCAGATCCTCCATTCAAACTTACTGATCCTACCTATGAGGCTAATGAGACAAGAAGCTTCTCAGAATTAGGTAAACTCATAAGAAAAGTATAATTTCATTCACTTTAGTGAAGCAGAATTACATGAAACTTCATAGGCAATGAATGACTCAGGCCCTCTTTGTTAAACAATTCTTAGCAAAAAAGAAAAGCTTCAGAAAGATTCCACAGAAGAAGTTTTTAGGTCCTTACTATTGATTTAAACATCCAGCAGAAGAGAATTCTCTTTTGAGTGTTAGAGAATATTTCTCAAGCGTAAGTAAATTTGTTGTTTTAAACAAAGAACTACACTGCAATGTATTCTTTTTCAAGTGAAGGTCTTAAGACTTTAACTGGTAAAAATGGAATAGACAGATGATTAAAGTCAGGGACTCTAAGGAGATTTGTAAACTCAAGAAATGGAGGTTCTGTCAGAGTATTAGAAGAGGAACACAGTCAAAGATCATGGGAACTGGCAATCTTGTCCTACCTGAGACAAATTAACTGGTGATTCAGATTATATAGGTGCAGTCTCAGAAGCAAAAGTCTCAAGGCATCAAAAGAGCTTCTAATGAAGAGAACTCTCCTGCTTGATTGAATAAATTGCAACATTATAAAGAAGATAGTGAAGAAGATTTGTATTCCTCAAGTCTAGATTAAAATTAACTCTTTAATAGTTACATTGAATGGAGTCAATCAAGAGAAAATCTATTTTATTATCAAGTCAATAAACTACTGAGCATGCTCAGTGTCAGAATTTTGAGAGAGAGAGAGAGAGAAAATGGAGTCTTCCTATATCCCATTAGATGTCAATGATCATGTGGATTCTGATACTTCTTATTATGAGAAGGCAGTTGAATGTGAGTACGCTCACGAATACTTAATGTATTTCTATGATGTGATCCAGAACGTTTATGTTCATCATTTCTATGCCCTGCTTCCACTAAGTGATGAGCTCCATCAGTCCTATTAAGCCTTGTGCCATCTGGTTAAATTATGCACCTTGTTCATGTGTCCTCCGCGAAGTTCCAATTTGTTCTTCCATTAGATATATCTGCCCCGTTCCTTCGTTCATTGATCAAACCCTGATCTGGTTGTGTTTGCTCTCACTACTATTTGCGCTCCTTTCAATTATAATAGGTTTGATGATGTTCAAATCATTATTTGCTTCTTTATCGCCCTTCTTAATTATCTGTCGCTGTATTTCCAATTTCCATCCTTTCTCTTAGATTTAATATCGTCTTGGTTATCTTTTCATGATATAGTTAATGTCATTGACATATTCCAAGTTTCCTTTGTAATAGATTTTCTAGCATAGTGTATTAGCTAGAATGAGCCATCCGGTGTTCGAACTTCTCACTCACCTTGAGATTGAGATTTCCAATCAATACGTCTTTAATTATTAAATTAAGATAATGGTGTCCACTTGGGGAAAGACTTTGAGAGACAGTTTTTTTTCTTCTAGGACTCTTGCGACGTCTTCGGGTGAGGGGATGGAGGAGGGGATGTACTTACCCTACCTAGGTCTCCCTACGTCGTGATGATATCTATATTACAAATCTTTTGACAATTTAGAATTTGACATTTCCACATAAGGGATGGAAACCCCAAATCGATCATCAACATCGAGAAGACAACTGTCATGTTGGAAACAATGATTTATAGGTGTTGCTTCTCCTTTCTCACTCACCTGCTAATAATAGTTTTCATTTTCTTTATCTCCGCGTTCTCTTCAGCCTAGATTTATCGATTTACCAGTGGCTATCCGGTTCCATCTTCTCCATCAAAATTAATTTCCTGTTTTGTATTTCAATTTTCTATATCTAGTGAGCTCTAGGCATTATCTTCTCAGTGGCTACTTTCTAAAATGTTTCTGGGATTTCCATGATTATCTTATCCACTCTCCTCATTAGTTTCATTACCACCTCCTTTCCTATCAGAGCTGATGAGATGTTTTGCTAAAGTACATAAGCAATGGTAGACTTCACCTATCACTAGTACTCATCCCATATCCAAGCTTCATCTCTCTCATGTTGTGCTTTGTAGAGTATATCATGTTTTCCAGAAATTTAATCGGTGTTTCCAAGGCCTATGAGTTATAATTAAATATGGATTTAATTAAAAGTGGAGCCAAACTCAATGAGTTTGAAAAAAACAACACAGCTGATGCTATTGTTCAATTGGATGTGTGCGAATATGGAAATATTATGAAGCAATCACTCGAGAAAATGATGTACTACTCTCTTGAAAACGGAGATGGAGGGCTTCTCATGCGGTTATCTAGTACGTGCTTCTCCAGCAATGGTGGTTTCTAATGACTCAAACGAGGTTTGCTCAGATCTCATTCAATGTAATAACGGAAAGAATTGCGGCTTGTTAGAAACAGGAGACTATCATGGATAATTTAATAAATTTTTTTGAAGATCTGGGCCAAAGCTGTATATTGTAAACCTCTATCCTATTAAGTTTGACAACTTAAACAATATATAAAATAGGTAATGATAAATCTTAACTTCATCCTACCAATCATTTAAATTAATTAAATTACTAATTCATTCGAGCACACTCCATAGTCTGTGTTGCATTACTCTCTTAAAAATTCCAAAGATTCAATGTCTGTCAAAACCTAAGGAACTAATAATGTTAATATAGAGCTAGTTTAAACGATTTAAATATTTGCTAAAGATTATAGTCAAAGACAGAGTGTTACTATATATTATGGAGGAAAAGGTAGGAATCTGGCCGGCGGAATGAATTACCTCTTGGGACTCTTGAATTGATGCAAACTTACAGTCATAACACTCAGTAAATGTTTGATTCCACTGAGGTTAATGAGACCTAGAGCATTAGATAAGGATCGTTACGATTATGAAGAAGATGCGTTTGAATGAGATTGAGACAATGTTTTTTCTGATGTTTTAGTTGCCATGGGCTGCTTTCAAGGCTACACTGGGGATCGAATCATTGGAATCGGACCCTAAGGAAGAAAGGAAACATAGTCTAAGTTCTAGAAGATTATCTTTGTGTGAAAGTGTTAAACTATACGATAAAAGTAATTCTTTTAAGACTTTTAATTTTAACGAAGAAATAATTACGACCAAGTGTATTAGTTTATCTACTGAAAGTGAGCGATGTTCACTTCTGCCTTCGTATCCGATTCCAAGGTTTCAATCCCCAGTGTTGCCTCGAAATGATCCCATGGTAACTACAAAATGAGAGAATACTCGGACTCGATCTCGTTTATTCGCATCTTCTTCATAATCGTACTGGTCCCTTTTCTATGAGCTAAAAGTCGCTTTAATCTCAGTTAAATCAAACATTTGCTGAGTGTTATAACTACCATTTGTCTCATTTCAGCTAATACAAGAGTCCTAAGAGGTAATTCATAACTCTAACCAGTCCCTTGCCTTTTCCTCCTACATAGATCGAAAGTAGATGTAACACTCTGTTATTTATTATCAAATAAAGCATTTTTTAAATTGTTTAATTAAGCTCGATTGGAACATTAGTACAACAGTCAATGGTCTCATATGACTTTTTTATGGTGATACCTATTAGAGAGACTGGAGTAATGCCTCTTATTCTGAATTTTCATTTAAAAATAAGCAAAGTCGTAACCAAAGTCACCTCCATTCCCCATGTAGTTTTCTTAACTTCTTTTAATATACTAACCCTAGATGTGCATCTATCTGGAGTTATCTGAGCCAAATAATGTAGTTACACCCAATTTCACAGGCACAGATGCATTTCTTTATCACTAGTGTAGTTAATGGAAATACTTACCACAGTATTGGATCTAAAGTTACTCTTCGAGCTTACCTTATTAAATTAATTATTATAATAATCCTTCATACATGCCTAAATGTAGTTATGTGAATTGAGTATTGAATTGAGAATTTCGAAAAGTTAGTTTGACGTAAATCCTTATTATATTTAATTATAAACTCTCTTATTTATTTCTTCTTCCTAAATGCACCTTTAGGAGTAGGCTATTCCCTTAAAAGCTTCTTTATATCCACTAGTTTACTACGGTTGTAGTTATGCAGTAATTTAATGATTTAACTTTAGTTAAGGTTTAATAGCTCTGTCTGCTTCAAGGCTTCCTTCAGGGTTCTCTTATTCACAGAGGCTGACTCTTTCACCTCTTCATTGTGCCCTAATCCTCTCCTTCTTCGTGTCAAATTATTAAATATTATCTTTAATTATCTAATCAATGAGAGTATCGGTTGGAGGGATGGGATAGGAAGACAACTTCTGAAATAGCAGGCTTTTTGGAGGACGTGGCAGACTGCTGTTCCACCAACAGGCTTCAGTCCTTGGTCTGGAACCAATTTTTAATGGAACAGGGACAAGGAATTCTACTGTCCCAGATTGCAACTCCTTCATCCATCCCAGTATAGTTCCTGTAAAGGTTAGAACAAAGATTGATCATGTCAATGACCTATCCTCTCCTCTCACATCATGAATAATATAATAATATTGCCTTATAGTTTGAGCAAGGGGAGGTTACTAGACAGGAGCTGAGTCTTGCCTAATTAAATCACTATTCTCTTGTAACTCCATATGGATGGATGGATAGGAATGGCAGACTGTCTTCTTGATTCCAACTTCTTGAACTCTTGATAGTAGAGGTCTAGCAAAAATACAGAGTTAAAACACCAACTTAGTAACAAAGGAAGTTCCTCCCAACTTTCTGGATTCTCCTTCTTCTCTGGTATGTATGAGAATATTTCAGGGAACTTCTGAGTACAAAGAAGAATGTCTCTCACTCGCTGACCTTCGTAGTGTAGGATGTTGATGCTTTGTAATTGTCCATGAGTAAGTACTGAGAAGATCTTGAGGTCTTAATTATTTCTCTTCATTATAGCTAGGTCTCTCAAAAAAAATTACATTGATGGTCTCATTTGGAGGTAAATATATTTCTCAATCCATGGTCATGAATAAGTAGAAGCTGGCTTTGTCTTTGAACTTGACCATTACTTTTTTATTGCTACTCTTGCTTGAGATCACCTAATACGGGCATAATAAAAGCAGAACACTTACTCATAGCGTTTAAGCTTATTATTATATACTCTTCTTATGAATTTGAACTTAAATCAGCAATAATTGAAATACTTGAGTTGAAATGAGAAATAGGCCTTTAAATATTAATTAAAGGTGGCATCGGTGGGAGGGGAAGAGGGGAAGCCACTGGTCCT